>VYZU01018587.1:48079-69709 GCA_013401355.1 Ceyx cyanopectus | reverse complement strand
CTGCAGCACATGCAGGCAGTGGGTACAGTCGATGTTGTTAGAATGCTTCTGTTTATTATTCTGCCAGGTCTCACTGCCATTAGTCATAAAGTCATAACTACAGCTAACCACTTTCCAAATTCATCCTGGGGACACCTCTCCTAAATTATTTCCATGCTGGTCATTTGCCGTTTATTTCCTTTCCCTCTGTTTTCTGTCTCAACAAGTTTTTAATCTATGACAGCACTTTATCTCCCAACCCCATGATTATAAAATTTCCTTCAGAGACTCTACTGAAGGGCTTTATCAAAAGCCCTTTGAACCTCTCCATAAATTAGAATCTCTGTTCTTCTTTTCCTACTATTTTGTTAACTCTTTCAGGGGTCCACAGGGATGAGGAAGGTTTAACTCACCTTTACCAGGACTAGATTCTCTTCTTTTTTCTTTTACTCCAGGCAGTTAATTTACATGACTATTCTGGCATTATTTTCCTTTTTTATCACCTTTCTCTCTCCCTGCGCAACACATCCAAATGCCTGGCTTGGGACCACACACTGGTGCTCTCTTGATTGGGGTATGGCCTTGGCTGAGCTCACAGCTCCCCTCCACTTGGCACTAGTGATTGATAACGTGGAGCAGATCCTGCTGATGCTTAATGAACAAAGCCCTGGCTGCTGGGGAACCACCCTGATGGACTCCAGCCCACATGTGACACCGTCTTTTTTTTTTTTTGCTGGCAACAGACACTTTCTTCTCACAAGCATTTGGCATTCTCAGGTGATCTTCTCGTGGTATTTCTCTGTTCAGTGCTCTTTGACTGCTGCCTGGCTTGTCAGTTTGATAGAAAATGGCCCTTGCTCCCTGGCGTTAGGAACAGATCAAAGGAGTAGGTAGGAGCAACCTTGTCTGAAGGACAGGGTGTTGGACTGGCACTCTGGAGCCTTGGATTATTTCTGCCTGCCTCTATTCTTGACCAGATAAGTAACCCAGGGTGAGTCACTTTAATTCACCTTAACCCTCCCATTTTCCCTCCCACACTCTTTCTGTCTCTGCAGCTTAGATTTTAATATATCTAGTGCAGGAAATTGTCTCTTGCCGTGTGTTTGCACAGTCCTATTGCAATGAGGTCCTGGAGGAAAAATCATAAGTCAACTTGGAAATCTCTTCCTTGAATATCTGAATCTCCTTACCTTCTTTGATGGATTATTTCCTGTAGCTTCTTCTCTGGCTTCATGTGGATAATACATAATTATTCCTTTTTTTTTTTCTTTTTCTTCCTTGCTTTTTTTTTTTTTTTATAGACAGCTGCTAAGAAAAAGAAGTAGGCTTGGCTTTGCCCTTCCTCTCCATCCCCTTCCCCTAGCTCCTTTAGGATGCACATGGTGGTTTCAGTCCAAGTTGACCAAAGGGTGACAGTTCCTTAAAACTTTTGTGAAAATAGCAGTTGGAAAGAGGAAGAGACCATTACCAATTCCCACTAAAGCAGTGGGTATTTTAGCAAGCACTCATTTCTGGGCAGAGGCCTGAGGATCCACCCTGGCGACAGTTGCTTGGTACCCAGAGCAGGTGATAAAGCTGGCACTGGTGTCCAGGTGTTAGGGGACGCTGGAGAAACCAGTTAACAGAGGTGCAGAACAGTTGGGGACAAGCAAGGGCAGAGTTGATGCCCACGCCTTAGTGTAACTTCATTAAAGCAGGTAATCAATCAACCATGGGCAGAGATCTGCTGGAAACCTGAGCACCCATGTTCTGTCCTGGTGCCCGTGGCCGTACGTGCTTCTTGCAACAGAGGTGTCTCCTGGCAGGCACAAGGTGCTGAGCTTCCTGTGAAGCTGTTAGGAAATATCTCCCTCCCACCCTTTGCCCACACACTGAGCTCTCGGGCAGAAAAGGGGGAAGATGTTGCCTGCTTTCCTATTTCCCCCTCTAGATATCTCTTCAATGAAAGCACAGAAAGGTTGAGATTTGGGCCTCATTAATAACACACCCTATTATCAGCTGAGTGGAACAAACCACCAGTTTTGGATGCCCTGATTTTTTTCTGAGTGGGTGGTTTGGAAGATGATGGAGTTGACTTTCTGGAGCACTGCAAAATCCTTCCACCAAATATTTGGCTGCTCAGCAACCATGAATACTGAAGCCTTTAGGGCATTTTTGAGTTGGGAGTGTGGAAAAGGAGGAACTGTGAATGAACAGACTCGTGAAAATTAGAGGTTCCTCTCTGCTGTGCCTCAGTTTACTCATAAGTAAATTGGGCAAAATAATCCTTGGGCTTTTGCCTCAGGGGCCCCCAAGTCAGAATTCTTCATGCTTCAAAGTCCTTGAAGGCACTTGAATGAAAGACTCCGGACCCCGTAATTACAGAGTGTGGTGCTTTCATGAGGCTGTGAGATAGGGAAACTTTTGCCAGGCAAGGTTTGGAGAAGAAAATCAACGTCGCGCTGCCAAACCCTCCGAGGGGAAAATGGAAGATTTACTGTTGCGAGCGTCAAAATCAGCTCTTGTCATTTAAGGCCATTGCAAATGGATTTGTGGCAAGACTGTATTTGCACAAACCTGGCTACCAGGAGGAAAGAGCAGCCTTGCCAAAGCGAGAGTGGTGGTGGTGGTGGGATTTGCATAGGAGCAGGTTAGGAGGCAGTGCCTGCCCAGCCAAAGTCAGCTCAGCCCTACCAACCCAGCCAAGCTCTGCTCATTTCCCTAAGCTGGATTTTTGGCTTCTTTCCTTGAAAAACATCTTCTGGGGGAGAGAGAGAGAGAAGAGGTCAGCTGTGTCAGAGGATGTTTTGCCTGTCTCCCTTAGGACTCAGTTACTGATTTAACACGAGATTTCCTTAAAGCCCTGGGAAAAAAAGCAGCTTCCAATTGTAGGTCAAAGCTGTGATTCACCCCTTTGCTTCTGCTTTGCTTTGGGAGGGAGGGGAAGTAATTAGGGTTGGTTCTACTCTGTGCAGGGGCATCTCCATGTCGTGCTGGCTCTGACGTGGTCATGGGATGTGGGAAGGAGGTGGGAGCTGGGCTCTCCTGCCAATGCCTCTGTCTCATTCCTCTTGACCTGGCCAAAGGGGAAGATGTGGTTCTCAGAGGTTGATTTTTCATACCCTGTGCTGTGCCTGGCATTGGAGATAGGTGAGAGGGGAGAACAGAAGGTGTCTGATAGTGTCACTCTTGCCTGCTCAAAGGCATAAAACACCCCTCGGGTCTTCCATTTGCTTGACTATAGGAAAAGCTACAAGACCCTTCATGGCTCATTCTATTGAAACCTCTTTTAGAAGTGCCATTCAGGATCTTGCTGCATCAAGGAAGATGTCAGCTCAGGATGATAAATTATGAGGTGCCTGCATTATTGCTAAGGGCCCATTAAAAACGAGACACCTTTGAATTCACGGTGTAATAACAGGCACGGGGTATGGGTTATTGGTCTCTTTTTCAACAGAGAAATGATAAATGTTCCTGTGGAAAGAAGTGCCACACCTCCTCCAACAAGACACCCTTCCCTCTCCCATCAAAATTCCTAGGTCAAAGGGAAGGATTTGATTTCACTGTTAACATGCAGCCAGGAGAAATACGTGCTAGGTGCGAAAGCCACCTGTTCTCAGTGCAAACCTGGCAGGAGAGATGTGCAAAGCATGAAGGCTGTGAGGCAATTTGGCTGTCACTCATCTTCTCAGGAACTTTGGAGTGGTGGGTGCATGTGGATGTGTGTGTGTAAGGCCTCCAGGAAAATATCACTTTCTGGTGAAAAGTGCAAACAACTTCTTTCACCATTTCCTTTCCTTGAAAAAAAAAAAAATAATCAAGAGTTGTCTCTGAAAACAAAACAAAACAAAACGAGTAAAACATCTTGGGTCAATAATTTTTTGTCCATCTACTTGCAAGGGGCTGAGTGTGGCCCTTGGAAATCCCACTGCTGATGACTCTGCACAATGGTAATCTCCAGGTCTTTTGATCTTTATACATTTAGGGCTTGACCTGAAGTCTGGAGAAATTAATGAGAACCTTTCTCCTGCTCAGTGGGTATTCGCTTAGGGACTGATTAATTGATTTTTAGGTTTGTTGACTGTGTCCATATCATGGACTCAAAGTACACCATGAAAGTTTAATGAAATATTAAAATAGGATATTTGTTGACAAGAGTGACCCTGTGTGTCACGCAGGAAAAATTGCACATTTGGAAGTGTCTTCTGAATGTCCTTAACTTCCTCCAAATCCAGTGTTTCCCAGCCATGTGCTCCATCTTCAGGACTTCTTTGGCTGGGCAAAACATCAGATCATGGCAGGTCTTGAGTAGGCTGAGAAAATATCTGAGGCTTCTGAGCACACCCTTTTCCGTGCCTGGAAATTATGTCTAGGCTGAACACATGCAGAATTCCCAGACATGGTCATTGAATATATGTAGATAGGCCATGTCTTGAAGAGATGAGCAAACCCAGAGCTGCTGGGATGATGCCTTGGATGTGTTGTGTGTGCTCTGCTAAGGAAAACAGCAGTAGGAAGGAAATTGAGCATGCTTGGGACCTGACATTGGCAGCAGGGCAGAACATGTACACGTTCCCAACTGGGAAATCCTCGATGGGAAAAAAAAAAAGTGGAACTCCACCAGGAGGTAACCACATCCAGGCTTTGGTAAATGGGGGTGAGAAGTGGGTTGTCTTGCTAACAGCCTCTCACCAAACAAAGCCTGCTGTCAGCACTCTCCCCTTTGCAACCTCCTCCCGGTGTAAGCTCCAGCACCTCCAGTGATCCCAGCATACAGGAGGAGAAGTGTTTTCTCTGACAGGCAGGGTCCAGATCTTTGAAAACTATGAAGGCAAGACCTTGAACTTGACTTTGTGGTTGATCTGAGATCCCTGAGCATGGGCATAACACATCCTCTGTCTGAAATTCTGGTTTGCAATGCCTAAGTACCTCTGTGGAGATATGCTCTGTGGTGTCTAACCCTGCTTGATCATGACCCTGGATTGATGCTTTCTTTTAGATGTCACCTCATCAACTCCAGAGTGGCCAGAAAAGAGACAATTCAAACTAGTTTGTTTTCCATCCTCTTCTTCCCCCTGGCAATCCCAAAGGGCATCTCTGCCTTTTCCCTGATATACATTTAATTTACAGAGTAGTCTTATGTAAATGGCTGAGATGAAGTATTCACATTGCAGATGAGAAAACAGACATATCTCTGCTGCTCTGCCAGCTCTGGTCCATCTGAGCATTGACTCTTGCCTCAGTTTTGCTCATTGTCAGTAGCCTGCAAAAATGACATCCCAAAAAACATGTAGTGGAAAAGTAAAAATCACCCAAATCCCCCTTTTTAAAAAAAAGTTTCCAAAGGATATTCTTGGCCTCATCACCTCCTGCAATGGCTTCATTGGCAGAATCAGCCCAGGAAGCCTCAGCCTCTGAAGCGGAATCCAGTAGGGAGAGGTACCCCTGCTCCTTCTAGGCTATAAAAGGTTCAAATCCTTTCCCTGTCCCCCATACCCCTTTCTGATACCCTTGTCCACCTTCTTCGCTGGGGTGAGTTTTACCACGGAGGGTATTAACTCTTGATTACCAAGCACTAATGGTGTTTTTGATGTGTGAAGCGATGAGTTACGAATCTTTATTATTCTAGAGAAGGTGCTCTGAAATTGCACGGCCTATTTTACTGGCCAGAGACTGGAAACTCAGCTATTAAGAGGAAGCAAGCTGTGAAATCTCTCTCCAGGCATCTGAAGAAGCCTTAAGAGATTTTCAGAAGTGCCGAACCCTTAGATGTTCCCAAAGATTTTAGAGGAATCTCGAGTGCTTCCCTCTGGCTATAACCCCAGCCCAGGGCTTAAGGCTGTCGCCATGAGCAGAGGGACCTGTTTGCAAATCCTCTCTCCCCTCCCCGCTTGCCTCATGTGGGTCAGGTTCTCTACACTTTCCTAGCCCCAGGGAAGGCAAGAGTCCTCCTGTGAGGCATTCAGTCTTTTCTGTTGAAACTTTGACTTTCTGTAATGGGGAAATCATCACTGGCATGAGTCTAAAAATAGGCACAGGTCGATGAGAAACCTTCTCTGGGTTTTTTTTGTGAGAATAAGTGACTTTGGCTCTGTGCAGGAGAAGGATCACGGCTGGAGATCCCAAGCAGCACTTATCAAACTTTAAATGAAGGTGCTTAGAGCAGTTTATAACCCAGTGTTTCTTCTGTGTGTCACATGTTGCTTCCTATGAGTCTCATGTCTGAGCTCTTTGCTGCCCAGGGCCTCTGTCCTGGGAACGTGGGCACCCAACGTGGGCATGTGGGATCCATCAAGAGATCTCAGTTAGGCTCTGCCGTGTCGTGTGGCTTTTCAAGTATAACTTAAGGCACCCATGCTGGAAGAGAACATCCAAAGATCTTGTTAAGTGGTGTTTATATGAGGCTGAGTGACAAGATGTTGGGCTTTGTTGCTTGCTCACAAGATGCTTTTGGCTAGGGGCTACTGAAACTCATTCCAGCCTTCCCTACAGAGGTGATGGGATGCTCAGCAACACCCCCCATGCCCTCAGCCTGAATGGCTACAGCCAGCCCTTTGTCCAGGAGTGCTGCATGTGGGGTTGAGTGGTTCTGGCTCCACCAGATGCCACACTTGAGAGCTGGCCTTGAGGAGGGCTTTCAGCAGGCACTACAAGGTGGCAACAGGCCCTTGGGTTGGGAGATAGGGAATGCAGCCTTCGTCCTCTCCACCGATGAAGATGGCAGCTGGGTCCAGCCAGATTCCAGAGGCATCTGGACAGCCTCTGTCATCGAGGTGGGATGGATGGGGGAGGGGGGTGACAGGACAGGACATAAAGAGGGTTATCTCTCCTCTGCCTTCTTGGCTGGAAGGTAACAGCTGAGAATTGTAGGAGGCCAGCGATGAAACAGCGGGAGGCTGTAGTGTGATGGCCACAGAGCTTGGGCACTGTGTGCAACCAAGGAGGTGCTGAGAGGGGGCTCCACGGGGTCAGCTGTGATATTTGTCTTCCTGGTGCAAGGGGCAGCTGGGGGGAATGTATCACTTGAGTCGATCTCTCTGTGCTTCATGTCATGCCATAAGAAAAAGGGGAAAGGGAGTAAGAAGCAATAGAGAGGGAGGGGGGGGGGGGGGGGGGGAGGGGGGGGAGGAAACAGAAAGAAAAAGAAAAAAGAAGAAAAAAAAAGATAAGTGAACCTGCTGCCTTCCCCAGACTATGCGGCACCAGTGGTCATTTCTGTAGGCTATAGGGGTTGTCAGAGTAAGCTGTAAGGACAGGTGTAAATCTGTCCTGTCATTCCACCCTTCCAGCATCTTCTCACCTGAAAGGCTCCCATTTATTGCAGAGAGCAAGCAAATAAACCCAGCCATCTCTTTGACTCCCAAAGGGCATGAAAAGACACCCCATGCTGCCAGTTAACCTCCGTCCTCTGCCCTTCCCCTCCGGTGAAGGGCTTTAGCAGCCAGCCTGCAAGTAACCCCCCTGTCCAGCTGTTTGTTAAAGCAAAGCAAATAAGGGCTGTTGCAGCTCTGACTAAAATCCACTTGTTTGCAGTCTGATTTTTAACTGTCATTCCCAGCAGAGAGAGGGCAGGAGGAGGGCTGGAGGCTGGCCCCAGCCCAGGGCAAAAGGGGCCATTTGTCTGCCAGGAGGAGAGGCGTTTTGGCAGCTTCCAGGGCGCTCTGGGGCAGGCGGAGGTGGGGGGATGCTACGGGCTTTTCTGAATCAGGGGAACATCTGCAGAACAACCCCAAGTGTGTGTCGGGTGGGGACGTGACCTCTGGATATGGTTTCCCTGCTCAGCTAGCTAGGCAAAGCGGGTCCCTTCACCCAGCTCCTTCCTCTCCTTCTCTTCTTCCCCTTGCAAATTGTGCCGTTGATTTTTGTCATCAAACCTGGAGCGAGGCTTTTCTCTTCTCCCTCTTTAAGAAGCCATCCGCAGCATCAGTCTCCCCATGGTTTTCATTAAGAAGGGGATGGTGTGTTTCCCATCAAGAACGACTTTAATCTTGACTGAGTTCTGAAAGCTAAAGGTTTGCAGTTTTCTTCGGCCACCTTTGATTATTACTTCTTCTTGTTTTCTAACTCAATATTATAGATCCTCCCTCCCAGCTGGAGTCCTTAATGGCCCGGTCCATCCCCACTCCCCCAAGTACCCATTCTGTGGATGTAGCAAACTCTAATTAATTATAACTTATCTCATGACTTGTCAGCATCACATGTTTGATCCTGTTTAGAAACCATATTCCCAGGGGATGGAAAGACTTGGGAGTAGGTTGATGCTACTCAACAGTGATTTAATGGACGCATTAATGCCGAGACAGATAACTGTGTAGCCATGTTAAGTAATACATCAAGAATCTTTCCAGAGAGGCAACTTTACAGGTCACTGCAGAACTGCTAACTGATATTAACCCGCTTTGCATTGTGCTGTGCATATGGGCACTGGGAGTTCACACACTTTCTTTTGTTTGTTTTTTTTTTCGAGCAGCCTCTTCCCGTTCCCCCCTGGAAGCGATGGAGATATTAGACGCCTAATGACAATGTTTCACACGCGGGGGTGGGATGAGGAGGACAACAGGCTTGTTAGCCGGGTTGATTTTAAGCACACCCAATTACTGGCCCGGAGGAGGCCGGGAGCTGCTGCCCGGCCACGGAGATGCTCCGGGCTGTGCTGGGATGTCGGGGCAGCTCCCGGGCACGGACAGGGATGCGCTCTTTTTCAACGCTTCCCTTTTCGGCGATTTTCACCTTTCTCCATCTCGGGAGGGGTTTCTCTCTGCCCCTTACTCCGGGAGGTGTGCCCGGCGCAGCCCCGCAGGGAGCTGCCACCCTCCTGTCAAGCTCCGTTTCGGGCTAGGGGGGCAGACGGGGACGACGATAGGGACTTGCCCCCGTGGCCCTGGGAGCCACCTAGGAACTGGCCGGTAGAACGGTAGCAGTGCCGTGGAGCAGTTGCCTCGTCCCCCGTGGGCGGATCGCATCCCCGGGACCGATTGTTGCTCAGCCCCAGAGGAGGGATGCGATGTGCCTGGGAAACGGGGATCGCCCTGCGGCCCCGCCGCTAGCTACGGCAGCGGATTTTACCGGTGGGAAGGGTCCGTATGTCCATCCCTCGGGCTTTCCCAGCCCCAGGAGATATAGTGGGGTACCCGACCCCGCCGTTCTACCGTCTCCTCCCTTGCCGCCGAGCCACGTTCTCCGGTACCTCCCGGCCCCGTCCCGCTGGGTTACGGGACACGGACCGACCCAATAGATCTCCCCAGGAACATGTCACTTTGTCCCCGCTCCGTCCAGGGGGACAGCAGAGTCCCCTCCCCACCTGGGAGCACGCAAAGCGGCTCGGGGCGGGGGGAGACCCACACCCAGCGGTGAGTTCCCGTGGGCTGAGGGCTCCCCCTCTCTGCTCCCCTCGCTTCAGCCCGGCCAGGGACAGCCCGAGCAGCACCGGGGGACCCCGGCGAGCGGCTGCCGCTCCCCGCTCCCCTGTGCTCGGGGCACCAGCATAGCGGGGAGTAACATTTGCCTTCGTTGCCGAAGGTTTTCACCCCGTTAAGGACTCTAGAGCTAGAGGGAAGGTGCTGCTTCTCGCTCCTTCCCATCTCTTTTTCCCTCTCCCACCTTCCTGCCATTTGGACCTTTCAGGAGGAGGAAGAGACAGAAAGAGAGGCTAGGAATTCACCTCGCTGAGAGCGAAGGGAAGCTCCCTTTCTCCAGCCGGGGTGACTGCCTGGCAAGGCTCCGCTGGCCCGGGCCCGCGGGGGTTCGTTGCCCGCCCATCACCCGCCGACGGGGAGCCCCGCTCCTGGCCGTGGGGATCGGGAAGACAGACGGTGACAAGCCGTGATTTCCTTGAGGAAAACAAATGGGGGCAGAGGAGAAACCAGCCAGGGGTGCCCGGCTTTCAGCGGGGAGGGAGGGGAGAGGCGGCCGAAACTGCTCCACGGGAGGGCAGCGGGGACCGTCCCGTCCAGAGTCGCGGGGAAAAAACTCTCCGGACATGGGCCAGGCTGTTTCCCTACTCTTTGGAAAAAGTCAGAGCCCGAGGGAGCGTGGAGACCTAGCGTTTCAAACACGAGCGAAGCCCCACGTGTCCAGCCGAGGACTCGCCGCGCTCCGAGGGGCCGTGGGCAGCCCCGGCTCGGGGGCTCCGCGGTCGCCTCCCAGCTCGTAGGATGGTTTCACCCACTCGGAAAGGGGATTTTTTTTCCTTTTCTTTTTTTTTTTTTTTTCTTTGCCCCCCCCCTCCTGCGGGCCGTTTGCTGGGCGGAGGGAAGGGAAGGTGATGCGGTTTGCCCAGGTTGCGAGGGGAGGATTGTGTGCCACTGTTGATTAAACACTCTCCCCGAAAGATGGTATCCGACATGAGATAATGAGGCACTGTGACCGGCCCCAGGTTCCCTTTAAGTTTTCCCATGGACTCGAGCTGTCGCCAGTTCACAAAACGACAGTGTAAGACAGCACCACGCTACTCAGATCCAATTTACGGCGCACAAAAGCTGATCCCCAAATCCCCACTAACAAACCGGGACCCGCAGACAATTCCGATAATGTTTAGTTTTTATTCATTTCGCGACTAATTAACTGGAATCCCACCTCCTTCCTCCTCTCTTGACAGTGCCCAATTAATCCGCAATGTATGTCAAAGGTCTGGAACCCACTGTAAACTGCTAAACCTTTGCAAAGATTTGTATGTCTCTATATTGATCTGATTAGGACCGGGATGATTTTTCCTCGTTATTAACTGCTTGCAAAATGAAAATGTCGCGCTTTTTTTTCTTTTTTTTTTTTCTCTCTCTTTTTCTTTTTTTCTGTTTGTCCCAAAAGCTTTACTTTCCCTAACTCTTAATAGGATTTCTCCAAGGCGCCTTCAAACCTCCCTGGGTGTTCATGAAAAGGCTTGGGTTTTGGTTGGGGATTTTTTTGTTGGGTTGGGGTTTTTTTGGTTGTTGTTTTTTATCAGGGGCTCCAAAGCGAACCAAGAGAAATTAAGTTATCTGCGAGATAGGACGGGAGAGTTTCTGATGGGGGGGTAGACTGAATCTGGATTCGCCGTGATCTGGAGAAAATAAAAAGGATCAGGGAAGCATAGGAGTAGGAAAAACTTTTTTGGGGGGATAAACCCAAAGTGTTTGGAAGAGTCTCGGTTGGTGCCAGCGGTGGGGAGCGCGGCTGCCTGACGAAGCAGAGCGAGCCCCGGGGCCGAAGCTCCTCTTCGCAGTCGCTGGGGCAACTCGTTTCTAATCTTCGGAGGGAGCGAATATAAAAGAGGAATTTATTAGCTTTCAGGCCATCAGAGGAATAAACATTGATTTTATTGACCTAATTATGGGCCAAATGACTCCTTCCATCGATCACGTAAAATACTTCATTTGGAGAAAAACAGGCGCGGGCGCCCGGAGGCGGGGAGGAAAGCGGGTGGATGTGCTGCTAAAGGGAAAGAAAAGCAAAAGCTCGAAAATGTATGGAAGGGTTTTAATGCTGTTAACGTGCCCGTCGCGCTGGAGCTCAAGCCCTGTCTCCCAGACGTTACTGTGCGGATGTTTTGCAAACTAAAGCTTTTATGTCGAATTCCAATCCGGCCAGTCAATTTGGCTAAAATAGCATTAAACAAATGGACAGCGGTTTATTTATATTCCCTCTCCCTATATTTTATAGACAGAGAAGAATTACTTTAAATGTATTTTACAAGCACAAGACAACACGTCGTTTGAGCAGCGATTTCTTGTAATTAGCGTAGGCTCGACGCTAATAAAGAAGCAAACAGGCTCTTCTCTCTGCTTAACCCAGCTACTGTCCCCAACGCTTTGCTGCGGGATGGGGTGGCCTCTTCACGGCGAAGGAGGAGGCGGCGGGCGCACCTGAAGTCACCTGCCCTGGGAAGGGACACAGGGGGGCTCCGAGGCCACCGCCTCCTTTCCTGCTCTTGCCAGGACGAGCTTATGAAAGGAGATTTTGTTTTATTTTTCTTCCCCTCCCTGGCGAGTGACAGGGAGACCTGACGTTGGATTTATTTGGTTGAGATGTTTTTTTTTTTTTTTTTTTTTGGACGGTGCAAGACGAGAGGCTCTTTTGGCAGGGTGTTTGCTCCCTTCTTATGTCACCTGAAATATTAGATCTCGTACAACTTCACCCAGCCTTAACTGTACGAGCAGAGCGCTGGATATTTTTAGTCTATCTGTTTTATAAGGCTGGATCTTTCCCTTCGCCGTCCCTTGACCCGCCGCGTTATTTCTCCCTCCTGGCGAGCTTTGCAGTTCGGGGGCTGCCTCCTCTGACGGTCAAATTCTCAGAGCCTGGATCTGAACTACCCCGATCTCTTTCGCCCCCCTTCCCCATCAGCCACCCCCCGGGACTGGTTATTCTGCGTCACCCGCCGTTTCCCGGCGGAGGAGGCAGCGATGCTCGCCGCCGTGGCACGCATTGTCTCTCAGCCCATAAACGCCTGGCTGTCACTTCTAATAGCTCTTTTATTGCAATTCGTTAAGATGAGCGGTGCCACTGCTCCAGCCGCTGCCCCCCTCCGGGCTCTCATACTCCTCCCGCGGGGAGTCAGAGCCGGGACTAGGGTCTCCCGGGCCGGAGCGGGGGGAGTCGGGCTGCCCAGGTGAGCCCCGCTCGGGCAGGTGACAGCGGGCATCCCCGGCGCCATCCCGTGGCCGGAGCCCACGGAGCGTTCGGCGTGGCGAGCCCGGCCCTCGGCGGGCCCCGGCAGCGGGGAACCCCGCACCCGCTGCGGGGGGAGCGCGGCGTTCACCCGGCGTTCACCCCCCTACCCCCCGCCTCCCTCCTTCCCTCTCTCTCATTAAGATAGGGCTTTATGCAGAACATCTGTAAGGGAAGGCAAAATAAATGACAACACTTTTACACCACTTCCTACTTAACTTGGCTTTTTATGTGGCTGCGTTGGATTTTCCGACTCTTTGTAGTGCTCGAATCTTGTTTGGATGTTTGTACATGTAATACTCTGCCCACTTCAGCTCTTGGGACGGGCTTGTCTTGTATTTTCTTTCTCTTTTTTAATTTTTTTTCTCTCCCCCCATCTCCCACCCCCATCCCAGCGTGCAGACAGGGGTTTTCACAATATGCTTTGCTCACTTTGCTGCTCGAGGGGAAGGGCTGCCGGATTCGTGCTGTCTCTGTAGCCTGCACCGGGCCAGGGGCAAACGGCTCCACAAGTGGCGGGCATTAATCACGCCTTGTCTTTACAGAAGGTGAGCTCCATGCACGGTGCACCCACTTATTCGCTCTTAAAATCCCCCCTTCTCCTTTCAGCCCGTCGCCTTCCTGTCTCCACTGAGCAGCATTTTTCCCTGACCTGGGATCCGGACAATTGTCCTAATGGTATTTAAAGAAAACACGGATTAAACATTCATTAATGCTTTTCTCCCTTATTTGGACTGTAACTTCAGAAAGCACGAAGCGTGTGTCAAGTCTCATTCTAACGAGCTTTTTTGGGTGGGGGAGAGCGGGCAGATCGCACAGCCCCCGAGGTGATTCGGGCGCTTGAACGCAACTGATGATCCGGGAAACAAATTTCCTTGATGATTTTAAGCTCCCAAACCCCGCAATTGGGAACTGGTGAGAAGTGTTGAGGAAGTGACTGTACTCTCCAGGAGCGCATTCCCCTGCTTATTCAGAGTATCGGGAGTGATGCCCCGGCCCCCAGTCTTACTTTTTCCTCCCTTATCTCCCGTCTAACTGAATAATTTCCCCCGCCGCCGCTTTGCTGAAGTTTTAGCTTCTTTTTAAGTCCATACCATTAAAGAAGCGGTTGCAGCAACAGGTGAGCGATGGTTTTGCAGCGTTAGGAAGGGGCCGGTGGCCCCGGGAGGGGACGGCAGGCACCGAGGCGCCCGGGCGCGCTTCGACCGCGGGGAAGGATCCGCGCCGCGCAGCCCGGCGCCGGGGCGAGCCCAGCGGCTCCCCGACAAAACCCGCTGCTAGAAAAAAGAAAACAAAACAACAAACCCCAGCCTATTCCCCTCTTAATCCCAGTTACAGGAGGGGGAAAGATCCGCTTCGTAGGGCTGCACGAATATTGTTTACACCTGCGACGCGAAGCTGGCTGGATTCTGCTCCGCTCGGCTTTAATTGGAAATCTTTTCCGTCTGCCCCAACTCCCGAATCATCTGGGTTTAATAAATGTTCACAACACTCCTGCTGCTCCAGAGAAACTCTGTGGCAGAAGTCGGCTCTGCCCGTGTTTCTGAATCCCAGCAGAAGAGTAATTACCCTAGGAGAAAGAGTGGCCTGGGACTTGTTTTTAGTCCAGGGGAAAGAGGGGGGACGGGGAGAGAGAAACCTGGCCATGAAGTGGGGGCTGTAAAGCTTATATATGTGTATACACACAAATACATATGTATAGAAAAGCAAGGAGCAAGTGCAAGATCGAAAGCAGAGCCTGTCTTTTCTGCAGCCACGTGTGCCATTAAAAGCAAATAATTCAAAGTACTTTTAAACTATAAAAACATGGGATCTTTCCCCTTCGGTTACTTCTTTTTTTTGGGGGGGGGGGGGGGGGGGGAGGATACAGATCCCGTCTCCCCTTCTCAGATGACCTCGAAGGACCGGTTTTTTCACTTTCCCATGTGTGCGCATTTGCGCTTTCCGGAAATCAATCTAAAGTTTGTTCAAAATACTAAAATGAAATAAAACAGTGCTGCAAAACCCCCCACGCCCTAAAGACAGAGAGGAGCCCCCCCATTTTTTGTTTGTTTTTTTTATTCCCCTATCTTTTTTTTTTTTTCTTCTGTTTTCTGCTACTCCCTACGGAAATGATCTCTGGAGGGTTTTGCTGGATTGTGTGTAGATGTGTGAGCATGTAGAGGTTTCTAGAGAAGCGCAGCGGGCTGCCGGTGCCCCGACATGCTGGAGGACCAGGAGCTGTCGGCGGGGCTGCCCAAAGTCCCCAAGACCAGGGTTGAGAGTCTGGGCAGCTGTTTTAGTCCCCGCGGCTGTCCCGCGAGGAGTTGTCCGCTTACAGCAGAGAGTTAGGAAGCAGTGGGGAAGGAGGAGAGCGCTTTTCTCCCACCAGTATCTTCTGAAGTGCCGCTGGGATAGAGCCCGCAGCGCCCTGCCCTGCACGTCGGGTCTCAGCTTTAGGCTGGCCAAAGCGACCAAAGTCTTCAGGGAAACTTGCCACTACCCTGAAGTTTCCCAGAGCTGAGCTGGGCACATTTCAGCTGCCTTTTGCAGCCCTCGCATGAGGGCAGGGCAGGTGAAGCCCTTCCCTCACCCTGCACAGGCAGATGCCAGGGGTCACACTTACAAAGGGGCTGCAGAGAAGGCAGAAAACCCACACCATTCTCAGCCATCCTCAAACCTCTTAATTGAGGCATTGAATAAATTAAAAGTCTTCCTCAGAAAATCGATGAGGTTTAAAAATTTTCTTTCTGTGCGCTGGGAATAGTTTGGGCTCTTGTTTTGTGTGAAAGAAGTGAAATGAAATTTCGGGGGGCACGCGCATGCCGTGCGTCCCCCCACCGCTGCGACCTGGAGCTTCTCCTCTCCCCAGATGTGTTTGGAACAACCTCCAATAGCTTTTTTTTTTTTTTTTAATATAGGGTTTTGTTGGTTGTTGGGTTTTTTTAAGTCTTTCAGCCCACAGTGATAGCTGCTGCCGAGGAGGGAGCAATCCCGGGCAAGGGTCCCTGCTCTGCCCTGGCCCGGGAGAATTCTCTCGGGCATGTCAGGGTCTCAGGGTTGGTAACAACCGTCGCGCAGAGGCAGGAGTTGTCCGCTGCCTCTTCTTCTCTTTCATCTGTCTCTTGCCTTGGGGTGTGCGTGTGGGGGTTATAGCTCTTTTTAATTGAAACCTAGTAAGGAAAATAGTAATGGATACCAGGCTCCAATGGAGAATACGTGTCCGCGACTACATGGTGAGTGTTAGTTCAGCAGACTTGAAGAAGCCAATTCTTCTTTTCTGTCATTTCTCTATTGACAGCAGCCCCTATTAGATTTACCATGTCCTTTTGCAACAGCTGGTCCTCCCCCCTCCCCATCTCCCCCGGGCCGAGGTATCAATCGATGGCCGTGTGACTTGGTGGCATCTTGAAGAAAACGGGAGCAAAGTGTATGTCAGCGTTGGTGCCAGAGGCTCCCGGATCCTCTCCCTTGCTTTGATGCAGCCCAGTGTGCCCGGTGGTGTTCAGCACCGCCCGGGCTCCAGTACCGCTCCGCAGCCCCGGGGGATGATGCGGAGGGGAGCAGAGGAGACCCCCGGAGTGGGGGGTGGAGATGGGAAAGGCTCCGGTTCTGGGTTGTTAAAGAATACGGCTGATGGTCAAAGCAGATAAAATCGGTTTCTTTGCCGGGTGCTCTCGAGTGCCTTGTTCTACTGGGTCTACAGGGAGGCGGGGGGAGGGGGGGGGGGAATTGGAGGGGAAAGGCAATGCCGCATCTGGGGAGCTGGAGGGCTGCTGCAGGAGGAACCGTCCCCTCCTCGGTGCTGTTGTTGTGTTGTGTGTGTGTGTTTAAATAATTGAATAAACGTATCCACTCCTTCCCTCCTTCTCTCTTGCACGCAGACACACACACAAAGACAGCATTGAAAAGATAGATCCGTTTGACTATAGGAAATGACAATTAGTGCTACTTCCTGAGTGGCAAACTCGATGTATACGCCTGGCTATTTAGAAAAAAAAAAAACGACAAAAAAACAAACCAACCAACCCTTATCCAAATAGTGAATTCTATTTACAGTTTCTGCCAGGGCAGCGATGGTGGTAATAGTAAGATGGGTGTAGAGAAGGTGAGGGAGAGTGCAAGGCTTTCATTTCACCTCTGCCAGCAAACACACTGTCAAGAAGAACAAGGCTGCCTGTGCAGCTTTGTGATGGTGCTCTGTGGTAAGGAGAAATCAAATGGTGCAAAAATCACTCGAAAAGGATACAATAAGATGTGTGGTGAAGGAAGTCGGAGGACTGGCCCCAAACCTTGCCGTGCTCCAGAGTGCCTTGGTTGGTGAGGCTGGGCCTGGCAGGGAGGCACTGGTGAGAGCTGTGGGAGGTGGCTCTGGGTGCTCCTGTGTTTTCCTGTCGGTGGCAAAGTGAGGGGACTGCAGAGCGTCAGAGCCATCTGGGGACAGGGAAAAGGTGAACACAGGCCTTGTGGGGAGAGGAGGAACCAGGTCAGGGCTGGCAATCTGAGTAGTTGTGAGGGAGGTGAAAAATCATAATCCTGATGCTGGTCTTCCACCAGTGCTGGCCTCTGTCAGTAGCTGGTCCAGGCTGGGGGTTCTCAGGAGAGGCAAGGAGCTAGGGGCTCCTCCTGGCAGAGGCATGCAGAGAAGTGCAGGCAGCTATCAGTACTGTTGTGACCCTGGGCTGGGGGAATAGTGCTGCCTGACCCACAGCAGCTCTGCCACAGTCAGTGCCACACTGATTACTACTGGACTGGGCCAGCCCAGACCCACCAGCAGCCTCTCGTGGAAGGTCACAACCCAGCAAGGGCTGGAGGGTGAGAAACCTCTCCAGCTGTTGCTTTCCTCTCTTTTTTTTCCCCACTGCTTCAACAAGGCATGTGTGACATGGGCTTTGGGCACCCCAAACCCTGCAAAGCCCTGAGCTTGACTGTGCTGGGAAGAGGACTTGACCCCTCTGATCCTCCCCTCTACGCTGTTCAGAGAGATGGGAACAGCCCTCTTGATTGAGGTGGGATATGATGGAGCCGAGCCTGCTTAGAGAGAGATGTGTTTGGTTTGGTTTGAATTCTTGCTATTTCTAATGCCTCGTAGTGCCTTTTTGGACCTGGGCAGGTTCTTTTGCAAATTATTCGGGCAAGGCTTTCCATTAATTTCAACTGGCAATTGGAGGAAAAGCTCTGCCAAATGGAAAGGCCAAGAGCTGCTGTAGTGACAACCCCCCCGCCCCCGCTCCCCATAGCAGTTTATAGTTTATATAGCCTGACTATATAGACTCACTCCCTAAGGGACCCACTTCATTACGCTTGTGGCCTGCAGTGCCCCTCTGGGCTGGAGCTGACTCAACACAGCCCCATTTACTGACACCTTTTGCTTGGCCGGGGAAGGGCCTGCACAGGGCAGGGAAGAGTTTCCCTTGGAAGAAGTGTGGAACCGCCACTTGGCAGCCACCCCCCCTCCCCGTGCTCCAGCCAGTATTTACTGCAAACCCGCCAAAGTAAACCAGCCCGCTGCATTTTATTTCGGATAAACACAGAGCGGCCACGGTGGGGTGTTGCCTTCCAAAGGGCTGGAGACAGAGCGGAGGCTGCGGCGCCGGGAGGGAAAAGGAGGGAGGAGAAGGATGAATCCTGTGGGGTGCGGGGCTGCTGGCAGGCAGGATGGGGCAGGGCCCCTGGGGATGCTTGGGCCCAGCGGCGCCGTAAGGAAATGCATAGATAGGATGCAAAACCTCACTTAGGTTGTGCACTTTGGCACTGCTCGTCGTGCACCCAAGGCTTGTCTTCTCCCACAGAGCACCCAGCATACACAGGGGGTGCAAGGGATGCCTCAGGTTTTGCTGTCTGCGCGGGGATTTGTGGTGTACCCCCAGGGCAGGAATCCCTCCTGCTTGCGCACACCCACTCATCATCTCCGCGTACACGCACGGATGCCGCGTAGCTCACGCACAGCCCCTCCACGGCAGTCACACTCGCCTTGGAGCTGCTCTCGCAGGCCTGGGAGAAGACGTGTGGGCCCGAAAGCCAGGCTGCTTTTATTCCTTTTGCCTCCTTCCTCCAGCTGGCTCTCCAGGCCACCGGGAGAGAGCCAGAGCCGCTCTCCTCCCACACCTCCAGCACACCCGCACGGCTCTCTGCACACCCCGAGCTCTCGTGCAAACGCGAAAAGTTGCTTAGGAGGGTGAAATCTGAGCGAGCGGGGCTCTCCCAGCCGCTCAACCACCAAAAGCCCAAGGTCTGGCCAGCTCTTCTTTCCCTCCGGCCTGGATTGAACCAGGGAAAACACAGGAGGAGGCATGAGGGAGCAGAGAAGGGCTGGAGAAGGTGGGAGCTGCTCCCCCCTCCGCCCCAGCCTTTAGCTCTTTGCCCTCAAAGATTAGAGAGCCCCGGCCTGGCCGCTCTCTGGGAGACAGCGGAGACCTTTCATGCCTCTTTGAAGAGCCAAGATAGTGTCGGCCTTGGTGGAAGCTCAGCCTGCAGACAGGGCCGGGAGGCGCGGGGGCAGCCGGCTATCTCAGCCTGCTATCACACGGCCTCCCCCCCGCCACCAGCTTCATTGCCACCTCCACCCCGCTCCTGGCCCTTCGTCATCACCCGCCCTGATTTCTTATTAGTTCGAGGGTTTTTTTAGGTTGGGTTTTGTGTTGGTTTTTTTTTAATTATCCTCTACTCCCCCGCCTTCCACCCCTTCATTTTGCCATTCATTTCTGCGGGGGGTCCTTATTTATTTATTCCTGCGCCCCGCTTATTTATTTCTGGCGAAGAGGCGGCTAACAAGTAGCTGGAAGCACTGGCCAATATTTAACTAAGATGGCTGGCCATCAGGTCCCTTTTGTTTGCTTGCAAATTAATCATCCAGCGCGCAGTCGGCGCCAGGGTAGATTTATCACACACAGAAGGGGGAATGAGGCGGCCGAAGGGAGACAAAGACTGTTCGCACCTTTCCGCTTTTGATCTTAGATTAGTGCAGCCTCCCTTCATAATACGAGTCTCCAGGGGGCTTCGTCGGGGAGGTCACTCGGAACTGGCGGAAGTTTGCACGCCATTAGCCAGACGCTGAAAGTGGAAATCATAAGCGGCAAACATTTTATTTTCCTCCGCGGGTGGGTGCCGAGCGCGGTGCAAGGTGCGGGGCAGGGCGGCAACGGCTACGGGCTCTGCCGCGGCGCCAAGGGCGCGCTCTGGCGGGACGGGCGCGGGGGGTCGGGGCGCGGCGCGGCTGGGAGCGGCTGCGCTTGTCCTGCGGAAGCCCGCGGGCACCTCCTTGGTCCTCGGGAGAAAACGGCGGCCCGGTTTGCGGCATATTGCGGTAAACTTCTTGAAGCCGCCGGGCGTTTTGTTGTGGGTACTGTTGAAGGGGAAGGCGTAGGGTATAGGGGTTCCCACCGCGGCAGCGGCTAGGCGCAGGAGCCCGAGAACCGGTTCCGAGACAGAGGTTGCAGAAAAGATTCGCTCCCTCCGTTGATAACTAGCTGCACAGCCCGGCCGAGCGCTGCACGGGTAACCAAGCTCCTGGCTTCGTGAAACATATCAGACCTTTTCCCCCCCCCCCCCCCCGTCGTTCCCCCCCCCCCCATCTTTAGACGCATTACTCCCGCTTCCTTTCCTCCCTTTTCTTCGTTCACCTCCGCCCCCGAGCAAAGGGGAGATATTTTGGTGAATGCAAAGCGATCCTAGACGCTGGTTACTACAGGGACTTCACCAAGCTGGCGCCAAGCGCTCTTAACCATGTGCGTCAAAAATGCAATGTTAGAAGAGCTAATCACTTTAGAGGTTCCGCTCCCATCTGCGCGCAGCCAGCGCCGAGCCCCCGCGCTCCCCCGCTCCGCTCCCAGAGGATTATCTTCCCCTCTTTAAAGCAGGATCGGGGGCTTGGAGGGGTGTCGGGACATCCCCCAGGGAGGTTTGGGGCGGGGGGGGGGGGGTGTTGGGGGGGGGTGTGATTCGGCATCTCCCAGCGCTAGGATACCCCGCCTGACACACGCGTGGGCACCCATGCCCTGCATGCCCGCGGCTCGCGCGACACCCGCCCCCAAGCCCCCTCTTGCCGCCCTGCCCTGTCACTCCCCCAGGAACAAACATGTCTCCCCACAAACTTCCCAGGCCGATCCTGCCCGGCTCTTCTCTCTCCGTGGGGCCGCCGCAGCCCCACACTTGGTGCCTTTACCGGGGTGTGGGGGGCGGTGGCTGTCTCCGTGCAGCCCGGGCACAAGGGGCAAACGCGGAGCTGGGCCCCTCCCGCCCCGGCACTGCCCCGGCCCGGGCGCAGGGAAAGCCGCAGCACTTCCCGTCTCCTCCCCGCGCACCTCATGGAAGAGGAGGGCTGTGGAAGCGTAACCCTCTCGGCGCCGGTGCCAGCCGAGTGGCCTTAATCCTCAACGCTAAAGAAAGAATGAGAAAAAAAAAAAATAAAAAAAAATAAATCCCATTTTCCATCTGCCCCTCCTTCCCATCGCACGCCGCCGCGTTTAGCAGCCGCCGGGCCCGGGGCTGAGCCGATGGGTAGCCCCCCCCTCACCCCGGCGCAGCTTCCAGCCGCCCACCACAATAATAATACCGACGGTCGCGGCTGCTGGGGGAGCCGGAGCCGAGCGCCGAGCCCCGATTCCGGGGAGAGACTCGCAGACCCCACCCCGGGCCGGCTCCCAAAGCCTCCGGTGCTCGCCACCAGATTTGTGGGGAGAAGGAAAGCGGTCTGGATGTTTTGTTTAGCTTAAAGAAAGCAACTTTCCCGGTGTAGGGGGCAGAGGGAGGAGGGGGTTACACTAACCCCGGCGACGGCGGGGACCGGAGGCAGCCGCGACGCGGCGGGGAATAGGCGTGCGGGGAGACGGGCCCCACAGCTGCCCGAGGTGGGTCCAGAGCTCCGGGGCGAGGCGGGGGGGGACGCACCCGGTGTTGTTCCTGCTGCGGGCCGGGGTCCATTTCCTCGCGGGCCTGCCTGGCTGTGGTGCGGCCGCGGGGAGGGGGGCACCCAGAGCTGGGGGACACCGACATCACCACCACGCGTAGAGTCTCCCCCTCGCTCCCGGCGCTCCTCAGCGCTGCTAG
>VYZU01018587.1:11877-48063 GCA_013401355.1 Ceyx cyanopectus | reverse complement strand
GGGGGGGGGAGTGAGGCGGCCAGGAGTACCCCTCCTCGCTTAGAGGCGGGTGCTCCCGGCCGCCCTCCCCGGCGCTGCCTGCTCCCTCCCCTCTGATCATGTTGACATATTCACACGGGCCGGAGTACTAGCAATGCTTTGCTGCAGCGTTACAGTTTCCGACACCTTCTTTTTATAACTCGGCTCTGTCCCCCTTCCACTCGACCTGTCAAAACCACGCCTATGGAGCCACACAATTGGTCCGAAAGCGTCAAAGAGCCAATCAAGGAGGCTCCAGCTCCCTTGTAACCCACAACACATCCATACAATCTGGTGCACGCAGAGCACAGACTCACAGGGAATTCTCAGAGCTGAGAGGCTCCTTCTCCCTCTCTCTCTCTCTCTCTTTCTCTTTTCCTCCCTTTCTCCCCTCCCCTTTTTCTCTTCCTTTCTCTTTCCCTCTCTCTTTCTCCCTCTCTCCTTTGCTAGAGCGCTGCTGGAGGCGACACAAGAGTGTAATTATTTTAGATTTATTTTTTTTTAAAGGCAGAGTGAAAGAGAAAGAGAGGAGGAATAAATAAATACATAAAAAAATAAAAAGACTAAAGGAGGAGGGTGAAAGAAAGAAGAGATCCTGATGGGAATCAGGGCACCCTGACCAGCTCCTGCTTGGAGAGGGGGGAAGGCGAGGCGGAAACGAGATTTCCCTACAAGTTTTTGCTGCTGNAGCTGCCCGAGGTGGGTCCAGAGCTCCGGGGCGAGGCGGGGGGGGACGCACCCGGTGTTGTTCCTGCTGCGGGCCGGGGTCCATTTCCTCGCGGGCCTGCCTGGCTGTGGTGCGGCCGCGGGGAGGGGGGCACCCAGAGCTGGGGGACACCGACATCACCACCACGCGTAGAGTCTCCCCCTCGCTCCCGGCGCTCCTCAGCGCTGCTAGCAGCCGCTGCTTTGGAAGCTCCTACCGGGGCCAGCGGCCGGAGGAGAAGGAACTGGAAATGCCCAGGCTGCCATCTCGCCGGGGCCGCGGAANGACTCACAGGGAATTCTCAGAGCTGAGAGGCTCCTTCTCCCTCTCTCTCTCTCTCTCTTTCTCTTTTCCTCCCTTTCTCCCCTCCCCTTTTTCTCTTCCTTTCTCTTTCCCTCTCTCTTTCTCCCTCTCTCCTTTGCTAGAGCGCTGCTGGAGGCGACACAAGAGTGTAATTATTTTAGATTTATTTTTTTTTAAAGGCAGAGTGAAAGAGAAAGAGAGGAGGAATAAATAAATACATAAAAAAATAAAAAGACTAAAGGAGGAGGGTGAAAGAAAGAAGAGATCCTGATGGGAATCAGGGCACCCTGACCAGCTCCTGCTTGGAGAGGGGGGAAGGCGAGGCGGAAACGAGATTTCCCTACAAGTTTTTGCTGCTGAAGGTTGCTCAGGAGCCTTCCTCGGTCGGCGAGGGGGGGTGGGTTTGTTTGCTTCTTTCTGCTTTCCCTCCCTTCCCAGTCTCTGCTCCGCAGCCTGACCGTACGGAGGAAAGGTGGAGGGGTGGGGGGGAGGGGAGGGGAAGAGCCATCCACCCAAAAAGAAAACCCAGCTTCGAGCCGTCAGCCTCCGCCACGAAAGAAGAGAAAGGGAATTGAGACTAAGAGAAAAAAAAGAAGAAGAAAAAAAAGGATCTTGGCTTGTCCAGCCTTTCTGCGGCGACAGGAGCAGACAGCGGACCCGGTGGATTTTTTTTCATCTATTCCCTTCTTCGGCGTTTCTTTTCCAGCGCAAGGACTTCCACTCAGGAGAAAAAAATAACATCAAAAAACAACCAACAAACTATAAACGCAGAGACCGAATACACAGGAAAAAAAAACAAACCAACCAAGACTAATAATGAACAATCCTGTTAATCCACTGTCCCGAGGGCTGGGGATGTGCCCCGGCTCGGGAAGTTGTAGGCTGTAGAAGTTCTGCCTCTCCCCCATGTACTGTGCTGTCTAGAGCTTGTTTCCCCCCACCCTATTTTTTTTGGTGCTTTATTGCTGTTATTGTTATTATCTTAATTTTTCTTCTTCGTGATGTGCTGTTAGAAATCACTCCGGGACTACTCCAGCAGTAGGAAGACTGAGGAGTGGAGTGGATGAATATACCGATGAGAGATCCAGTAATCCCTGGGACAAGCATGGCTTATCATCCTTTTTTACCTCACCGGGCACCGGACTTTGCCATGAGCGCTGTGTTGGGACATCAGCCTCCCTTCTTCCCGGCTCTGGCTTTGCCTCCCAACGGGGCAGCCGCCCTCTCCCTTCCCGGGGCTCTGGCTAAACCCATCATGGATCAGTTAGTGGGGGCTGCAGAGACTGGTATCTCCTTTTCTTCCCTGGGTCACCAGGCAGCAGCCCATCTGAGGCCTTTAAAAACTCTGGAGCCAGAAGAAGAGGTAGAAGATGATCCGAAAGTGCATCTGGAAGCCAAAGAGCTTTGGGAGCAATTCCATAAAAGAGGCACAGAGATGGTGATTACCAAATCGGGAAGGTAGGTCTGGGGTCGGGGGTTCGTGCCTTCTTTTTTCTTCCCCCCCCCCCCTTCTTCCCCACCCCTCAATCTCTGCACTCCACCAGGCTGCTCTAGAGCAAGGCTTTTTGGCCGCCGGCTTTCTCCAGAAAGCTCTTTTCACGTGGAATTAATGGAAAGTTTTAGGCAGCTGGAAGATCCGAGCCCATCTCGGACACCACGCTGCAGGGAAAAAAAACTGAACCAGGAACCGGCCCTGCTCAGCGTGAGCGTGTGCAGGGGCGAGAGGGTCCCTTCATGGTTCAGTAGCTTCATACTTTCTGGAGAAGACTGTTAGCAGAAAGAATTTGGGGTTGGAAAAGGAGCTGTGCTGATTGCAGTTTTGCTACACGTAGGGTTTTTTTTCCGTAGAGAGAAGGGGGACTAAAGGCAGGAAAAAAAATTTCCTTTGGGGCAGCGTATCGCTGCTGGTGAGGCAGGAGCTGCAGGAGCTCCGATTATCGGTTCTTTCGCTTGTGCCCCTCTCTGTTGGGGTCTAGGCGTGAATTCGTGCTGTCTAATTCTACCTGGAAATGCACAAAAAGCTGACCAAAAAAAAAATACCCAGCGGTCCTGCAGCCGCTTCTGTGGTGGCAGGGAGGGTTTTGCAGCCTGTCGCTGTATTTATATAACCTTCACGTGGGAATGAATGAACATACACGGCGCGTCCACCCTCAGCATTTCTCCTTTTTATGGGTTTACCCATCTGAAATCCCTCTCTATATTCGCTACTCATTGACACCCGTACTCTTTTACAACTCTACTTATTACTATGTTGACACGTAGGGAGAACACCTTCCTCGCACCCGGGAGTTGTGGTTTTCTTTTTTTTTTTCCCTTTTTTTTTTTCTTTTCCTTTTTTTTTTTTTTCCTCTATGGGACTCTGTTAGAAACCTCCCAGACAATTCACGTGTAATTTGCCAGGAGAATTACTTGAGGAAGCCACTCCTGAAAAATCTTCTTAGATGGCCTTCAGCTGCCTTCCTTGCTGGAGCTTCACCTACTTGCAGAGCACCAGTTGCAGGCTTCCAGGCTCAGGAAAAAAATAAATATGAGCAACAAGGAGAGAGACGGGGTAAAAAAAAATAAATCCCTCGCCCATTTTACTGCTTTCCCGAAGTTTTCTCTGTTAATTGTGGTCAAAAGTGTTTTGCTTTGGGTTTTCTTTTTTTTTTCTTTTTTTTTGCGCGAAAGCCTCGGCGAGCATTAAGCGCCCTTATATGTTGCAAAGTCATGTGTTTCCTTTTAAGTTGAGATCGCTGAATGCCAACCGCTCGATATAATAAACAGCAAATTTGTGGTATCCTGTTGCAGTTTCGAGCTGGACTTGGTAACGGGGTTTGCGGGGAGCCCTCTGCACAACCGGGTCATCCCCGGGAAGCTGGGGCGTTGGGACAGCCACGGAACCCTGGCCCTCGCTGGAGGGTTTTTTTCTGCTCTTCTGCAAATTGAAAAACTCCCGTCTCAGGCTCTTTATCGATGCAGTGCGTTAGAATAACGTGGAATATTTCTTTTGCAGGAGCGCGAGCTTTTCTTACGTCTTTGTTAATCGGGTGAAAATGAAAATAATTAGAGATCCAAGAGCCCCATGTGAGGCTTTGCTGTTTAGGAACGGCAGAGGGTAGGCGGCTGCTGATTTCTAGGGAACATGCTCGTCTCCCATCCCAGGGATCATTTTCCCCCGAAACATTTGAGGGTTTGAGGAACCTTTCCGCTGACGGCGGAGGGAACCTTTTGGCTGGGGACACACACGCGACTTTTCCGCTTTTGAGAGCTAAAGCAATTGCTTGGTAGACGCGCTGTCGAGATTCAGGAGCTTATTTAAAAGCTGTAATTAATTTTATTTTATTTTCGTGTTGTCTTTTCTTTACACCCACCCCCCTTTCTGCCCACAGGAGAATGTTTCCTCCATTTAAAGTGAGATGCACTGGACTGGATAAAAAGGCCAAGTACATTTTATTGATGGATATTGTGGCGGCTGATGACTGTAGGTACAAATTCCATAATTCCCGGTGGATGGTAGCCGGCAAAGCTGACCCTGAAATGCCAAAGAGAATGTACATCCACCCGGACAGCCCGGCCACCGGCGAACAATGGATGTCCAAAGTCGTCACCTTTCACAAGCTGAAGCTCACTAACAACATCTCTGACAAGCACGGATTTGTGAGTGCCTTTTACACCTTCCTTTGCCACCCCCCACCCTCCCCCACCCCATCCGTTGCCGGCTGCCCAGCCGGAGCCGGTGGGTCCCGGCGGGGGGGAGCTCAGCGGCTGCTCGGCCGGGGCCGTCCCCGCAGCCTCGGCTGCAGCTCCTGCTGCCGGCCCAAAAGCGGGGAAAAGGGGGATAAATCCCCTCCCGCTTCCACGCACACGGGGTTGCGTATCTATCCGCTGTATAGAATTCTTTGGTTATTTCTTTTTCCAGTTGATGAGGTCAGGCTTAAACACACGAGTTTATTTTGTAATCTCTCTGTGCCATTTAGCTGAATTGAGATATATAAATTAACTTTCGAGATACACTTCTAGTGCAGTGCAATCCGATATTTCTGGGAGCTGTTGTGACTATTTATCTATTTTTTTAATAAGGTCGATCACACTTTTAAGCATAAGAAAACAATACGCATATGTGTATAAAGGGCTTAAAGGCCTAAGTACGCAAACATTTAAATATATATTAATCTGGATAATGTAAAGCAAGCCGGAGTGAAAATAAACAGGGACCAAAATCAGAGGTCAAGTTGCCCATTCATGTCTATCCACTCCTTTACATTTACTGGGTGTGCAGAGATAAAAACTTACCCTGAGTGAAATCAAACAAACCTACTGATAAGTGCTCTGACGATCCTTGCCGTTTCTTTCTATTCCTGGGAAAGCCTCTGCCGCCGAGCCGGGGGCTACTGGTGGTGGCCGCGGTCGGGGGATCTCTAATGTGCCGAAGATTGCATTTGCTGGCTGTGATTTGATTACACGATACATTTTTTTGCCTTTCGCAGAAGGCCTTAAGTGGATTGGGGCGAGCAATTAGACCTAACCAAGGCTCTCGTGGTGGTGTTGCTGTTGTAGCTGCTGCTACTGCTTCTTTACTCGATTTTTATGTTACTATTTTTTCACTGTGAAATCAAAAGACATTGTGGCCGGAGCCCAAAAAGTTTTTCCCCCTCTCCTAAGGAGAGCTCTGCTGGGATTTTACACTACAGCCATCGACCCCCCCCCGGGGAGGTGCAGCGGAGAGGCTAACCCCGGCGAGCTGGAGCTGTCAGTGCTTTTTGTTGGATGCTGCAAGGCGTGTGCGTGTGTTTGGAGTGTGCTCGGCGGGGAGGAGGAGTGAGGGGAGGCAGGAGAAGGAAGGCAAATTAGGAGGAGAAAGTGCCGATGGCCGGGGGAAGTGCGAGGAGGGGGTGCTGCTCCAGCTGACCGTTTTCTTCCCCCCCCCCCCCCTTCCCCCTCCTCTGCCCTCTCTGCTGCTGGCTGCTGCCGTCCCTCAGACCATTTTAAACTCCATGCACAAGTACCAGCCCCGGTTCCACATCGTCCGAGCCAACGATATTCTCAAGCTTCCCTATAGCACGTTCCGGACCTACGTTTTCCCGGAGACTGAATTCATCGCAGTGACCGCATACCAGAATGATAAGGTAAGGAGATTAAGAAAGGATTTGTTTTACGTCTTTTGGCTTTTAACAGAGCTTTTACTCTGCATTGTTCCCTTAAAAATCACGAAGCCCATCCAGTGCCTCTCTCTCTTACCCCCCCATCCCCCCACCTCCGCCCCATGTCTTTTCCCCCCCAAAAAATCTCCTTGATCCAACTTGGGGAAGGCGCCGGGGAGGGGGTCGAGCACTCTCCTAACACCGACCTCGGGGAAGGCAATTAAAGGGGGCGGGGGGAGACTGTTTATAGTTTTTCTCACTCCCTGGTATGGGGAAGGGGGTAGGATGGGGTGGGGATCACTGCTCTCAGTGTGGATTTAATCTAAGACACATCAGGAGAGAAAAAAAAAAAATAAAAAAAAATCGTCTCCGTGTGTCGAAAGATGCGGGGGGAGAGCAGCAGGGCTGGAGATTTTGTAATTCTTCCTGGCCTTTGTGCTGTTTTAGCTCCTTTAACAGCAATTGGCAATAAGGCTGAAGCACACGTCTGGTTCCTATTATTATTATATTATGATTTTTTTTAAATTATTTTTTTTTGCATCCTGCAGTGTTTTTATTATTTTTTTGTGGTGCAGAAATATGCTCTGATCAGAGAGGGGTATCTCGCTTGAATTTAGCTGGAAGGTCTGAAAGAGGCAGTGCTGCAAAACTTTTTCACACTGCAAACACTGCCTTTCCATTTCTGCTGGTTTATTGTCACTTGCAACCAAGGTGGTATAGTCGGGAGAGTGGCAATTGGTGAATTTACGGTAATTAAGTCAAGTGGAAGGAATCGAAAGAGCCAAAAAAGTGGCTTTGATTTTTTTTTTTTTCTCTCTATAAATTACAACTTTAGTGTGTGTACGTTCAGCGCAGAGGGTCTGGATGTGCAGCGCCCGTTCGCTGCAACTTCCCCGTGTCTCTTTCTACCCCCTCCCATCCTTCGCTATGAAAAGTTAAAGGCTGAAGAGGGGGTGATCTGCACCCTTCTGCCCCAGTTTCCAAAAAGCTGCTTCTCCCTCTGGGCTCAGGTTCTTTTCCTCTCTTTCTGCGGCCGGGCGCTTGCAAAGAAAAGGAAAGAAAATGTGTGTACAGATAGTAGACTGCTTTGGGACTTAACCAGCTGGGCTATTTGCCCCACTCTGTCAGCTGGGACTGGCTTGGTTGAAGGACAGAAAGGAGTGTATTTGTCTGATTGCCATGAAATTTGCTTGGAAAGCCGCTTGCAGGAGCGGCAGGGAGTCCTCGGCTCCAGCGCTGCAGGAGCGGGTCAGGAGGCACGGCCAGGAGCACCTGGATTAAAAGTCCTGCTGGTTTTTAGCAGTGGGTTTTCCTGCTCTTTTCCTGCTCCCGCCCGTGCGGAGGTAGGGTACCTCAGGACCCAGGGCTGGTCCTGCCTGGCTTTTAGCCCCAGACAGGGTTTGCTTTTCTGGGGTTCTGCTTATCTCTCAAATTGGAGGTTTAAGCCCAGTCCATGAGTGAGACCACGGGTAGGCAGTTTTCCCCTCCCCATCCCCTCCACCTTTATCCTATTATAGCAAGGGGAGTCCCTGGCAGGGTTTGAAATCCTCCTCCATGCATCGTATGTGCAGGAATGGGAAGTTGTGGGGTGCTCTGCACACCCCCTCATCCCTCCAAACACAGCCATTCCCTACAATAACCAAAATCTCAAGGAAAACCCTAAGCATCCATCCAAAAACTTAGAGATCTCCTCCCCAAAAAAATCAACTGGCTTCTGGCACCCCTGGTGCCCCAACACGCACGCACACACGGAGCATAATGCGATTATATGAAGTATTTTATTATAGCAAGGGGGTGGGTATGATTCCTTTGCGGTTTAATTATGGCATTTGAAGAGTTTTAAGCCCAGGCATAACTTGCATGGATCGCATTGCACAGCTAAATTAATTCCTATGCGGTGGCAGCAACACGGGGCTCTTTCATTGCCATCACTGCCCGGGTCACTGGCCAGCCTGGCCAAGGGATTGGATGCAAGCTGGCTCAGGAAAACACAGATTCATCCCAGAAACGAACATTTGCTCCCTGCCCTGTCCTGCTCCTGATCTGGTCCTTCCAGTGCTGTGGAAACTGGGGAGAGGGTGGCTTTGGTGTTCTTTTTGAAGTAAAAAATCTCCTGATTGCTTCCCTAACCCTCTGCTTTTTGTTTGGTTTTTTTTTACCCTCTCTATCCTGTAGATCACTCAATTAAAAATTGACAACAACCCCTTTGCCAAAGGTTTTCGAGACACCGGGAATGGAAGGAGGGAAAAAAGGTGAGTCTGGATAGATTATATACAGGCACCTCATTTGGTTTTTGTGCGTAAAGCTCAGAACATGAGCAGAGGTCAAAATCACCTCACCTGACCTCCAAACCACACTTCTCCCCGCCAAAATTCATCTTGCCATTAATGCCAAGCTGATTGTATGGGAATTCTTTCCTGCTTTCCATGTTGATTTTTGACATCACAGGGCATGGCTGGCCAAAGGGATGGTGGGACATTAAGCCAGTATTACAGGGGAAAGAAGTTTCTCTTCAGTTTTTAAGAGGGAATATTATATTACAGTTTGTATCTGGGATTGGGAATGAGGAAGGAGTAAGGGCAGAGCTGGTCGCTGGTTGAATTTTCTCTGGCATTTTCTTGGGGACTGTATCGAAAAGACTGAAGTGTAGAAACATATAAATAAACTGTTTTGACAGAGGTGTCTCATTAATATGGAAGTAATTAATGACAGAAGATTCTTTATTATTTTTTTTTCCAAAAGCAGCAGGATGCAGTTTGTGCCCCAGGTAGACAGGCAGATAGAACTTGCTTTAATATTTTTACTTTTATTATTGAAGAAAATATTGAAAGGGATGATATTTTGTAATTTTTGTAAATGTAACAGGGGTTATGTCTTTGGGGTTGGTTGGTTTGTTGGATTATTTTTATTTTTATTAGAGCAGACAGGATATTTTAGCTATTTGCACCTGGGTTTAGATAATTCAGCTATGAATGAATAAATTTGTCTGTTCCTCTTTTTTTTTTTTTTATTAATTAAAAAAAAAAAAGGTGGAAGGGGGGAATGTAACATAAAACAAGAGGCCTTTCTCCCTGCTCAGCTCTGAGCCCAGCAGACACACACACACACACACACCAGCTCCTCTTGTCCGCCAGTGTGAAAATAAAGCCAACTCTGGAGCCACAGGACGGAAATGATTTCTAATTTCTCTCTAAATATAAATAGATTTTTACTTCGGGTTAATTGTTGGTGAAAAGATTACATCAAGTGCCTAACAAAATAACCACTTCCTAGCAATCTTAGCAACCATTAAGATGGCTCATATCTCTGGAACATCCTTGCCTTTTAAAAGCTAATCTCCAGAGAATGCTTCCCTCTCCCCTCCGCCCCTCGTCTTTAATATCTGCCCTTGCTGAGGAGCTGCTCAGCGCTTCCAAGAAATCTCCTCTCATTAGCAGCCAAGTCCTGCCTGCCAGAAACGAGTTCCCCCCCCTCGAGGGGACCTGGGCCCTTCATTCCCCTGCCCGAGTCAGCTCCAAATAAGAACTCGGGGAGGGATTGGGGAAGAGATGTGGGGGTCCTGAGGGTGCGTGCCAGGGCGGGTGCCAGGGTCTGTTTGCCCAGCGGGTGCATGTGCCCGCAGGAAGCAGCTGACCCTGCAGTCCATGCGGGTGTACGACGAGAGGCAGAAGAAGGAAAACCCCACCTCGGATGAGTCGTCCAACGAGCAGACAGCCTTCAAGTGCTTCGCCCAGTCCTCCTGCCCAACCGTGCCTGCAGTTGGCACCTCCAGCCTCAAAGGTGAGAGCTGCAGCCCCCCGGACACCCCTGGGGAGAGCCACAGTGCTTGCTCCGTGAGGGGACAGATCCCAGCCTGTGCCACTGCACACTCGTCTTCCTTCCTTCCTTTTTTTTTTCCTTCTTTGCTTTATCTTTTCTTCAGTCTTTCTTCTTTCTTCTCTAATTCATCTCACATCCTTCCCTAACTTCATTTAACCTTCCTCTCTTGTCTTTCTTGCTCTTTATCTCCTATCCTTCTTTATACCTTTTTGTATTTTCTCGTTCCATTTCCCCTTTTTTTTCTCCCTCATTCTCTCTGCCCTCCTCACTCTTTCTCTCCCTCTCTCCATTTCTCCCTCTCTCCCCGGCCTCCATCTCTCACTGCTGCACTTTCATTCCTCTCCTTGGTTCAGAAAGGAGCCAGCTCCAAGGCAAGGGAGCAGAGACAGACCACGGGGCAAAAGTTCAAAACTGGAGTCACTTCATTAATATTACTCACTGAATCTGTTACTAGAGGAAGGATCCTTCCCCTGGATACAGTCCCGAACTTTGTTATAGAAAAGTCACCCTCGGTTTCTCTCCGTGCAAGGCTGGGAGCTGTCTGCAGCAATCTCACATGTATTAATCCATNGTTGTTGCTTCACTCGTTTGTTTAAAGTCCTGCCGAGCTGAGGGGAGGGGAGCTGGGAGGGGACCCGAAAATCAAACCAGAGCTTCGCACCTGGGGCGCTGAAATTAGATGAAGTGCAGAGGAATCCAGCGAAGCCGTGCATGCGTTTGGGGAGGAGGAGGGGGTCCAGGGAATGATGGAAGCGGGTGCGTGCGTGCATGCATGTGTCCCAAATTTGCCCATTAAAACGGCTGCACACTCTGGAGAACTTCTTAGGAGATGTATCCCCAAGACCTTCCAACCTCGTGTCCTGTCGCTCTGCTGCCTCTTGCCGCGGCCGGGGCGATCCCCGGGTGTGGGAGCTGCTGCTCCAGGCAGCCCCCCCCCGATCGGAGCCACTGGCCCCGGGCCCGCCTGGCGCAGGAGTCGCTCCTTGGGGCCGCCGCTTTGTTTTGGAGACAGTTTTGGCTGCGCTGTGTAAAACTCGGGTTGGCTTGGATGAAGCGGGCAGTGAGAGCCGAGGGGGTGTATTTATTTATATAATAATTAAAAAAGGAAGCATTTACAGCTAAATCTCTGGCCAGCCAAGCAGCCTCTCTCTCCCCTCTCCCAGCCCGACGGGGGTTTTAACGGGTCGTGGCAGGGCCGGATCCAAGCCCAGGGCTCCCTTTTGTTTTGCAGATCTCTGCCCCAGCGAGGGAGACAGCGATGCAGACAGCAAAGACGATCCCTTGCTAGAAGCCAACGAATCGGGCAAAATCAGCACGACCACCGGCACCACCCCAGCGCCGGCCAGCTCTGCCGCGGCCGCGGGAGACGACCCCCGGGAGAAGGGGGGCAGCCCCTCCAAAAGCCACTTTTTCCCCGGTGACTCTGCGGGGAGTCGGAGCCGGGAGAGGACGGAGAAAGCCCCTCCAGACTCCCGGCACAGCCCGGCTACTATCTCTTCCAGCACCCGGGGGGGAAGCCTGAGCGGCGAGGAACTGAAAAGCCCCCTCAGAGATGGTCCTAAAGTAGATGAAAATCGGCTGCTGGGGAAAGAGCCCTTCACCCCTTTAACAGTCCAGACCGACAGCACAGCCCACCTGAGCCAGGGACACTTGCAAAACCTCGGCTTCCCCCCTGCCCTGGCAGGCCAGCAGTTCTTCAACCCGCTGGGGAATGGGCACCCGCTGCTGCTGCACCCCGGGCAGTTCGCCATGGGGGGGGCATTCTCCGGGATGGCCGCGGGGATGGGGCCACTGCTCGCCACCGTCTCCGGGGCGTCTGCCGGTGTCTCGGGACTGGACAACACGGTCATGGCTACGGCGGCGGCCCAGGGACTCTCGGGAGCGTCGGCGGCTGCTTTGCCTTTCCATCTGCAGCAGCACGTCCTGGCTTCTCAGGTATTGCATCCCCCCACGCTGCCCCTCCGCATGGGTTTTCCATCCTGGGAGAAGGGGTTGGAGGACAGCGGGGCATCCCCTTTAGCCTCCCCACTGCGGGTCCGGTTCCCCCCCCCACGTGTATCTCTGGAGGGTCATGCTCCGGATTTGGGGGAAAGGCAGGAATGGAAAGCCTGGGGACGGGGAGGAAGCCTCGGGGAGGTGGCCCAGCTTGAAGAGCTCCTGAGTTCCATATACTCCCTGGGCCGGGACTAGGCTGCTGACCGCCTTCACCCAAGGACTGGAGGCTTTCCCGGGGCAGTCTCAATGCGCAGCTCCACGGTGCGGGACGCGTCGCAGCCTGCGGAGCAGAGACGCTGTCGGGAGAGTCGGGGGGAGATACTCGGGGCTGCCCTGTGGGGGAGGTGGGAGGCGGCTGTACATGCGGGACCAGAACGTTTGCAACCGCGAAAACAAAATCTTTCCGAGGAGGAGAGTGAGGCAGAAATACCATGGCCCCTTCTCATTTCGCCGCCGTTGGGCCACGACCCCTCCCAGCTGGGTGGGGGCCGTGCAGGACAGAGCCTCGGAAAGGTCAGGGTGATTTTGGCCTCGGCACCGTGAGGACGGCTCTTTATCCCCTCCCGTGGTCAGCAGCAGCTCTGCCACTGGCGAGTGCCCGGTGGGGAGAGCGTTGCTGGCGTGGAGTTGCTGTGAAGCATCCCCCGGGCGGGAGGGTGGAACTGTTCAGGGCCGTAACCCTTTGCTTTCTCTCTCTCCTCCCCTCCCGCAGGGCCTGGCCATGTCTCCCTTCGGAAGCCTCTTTCCCTACCCCTACACCTACATGGCGGCAGCAGCCGCCGCCTCCAGCGCCGCCTCCAGCTCGGTGCACCGGCACCCGTTCCTCAATGCCGTCCGGCCCCGGCTCCGCTACAACCCCTACCCGCTGCCCGTCCCCCTGCCCGACGGCAGCAGCCTCCTCACCACCGCCCTGCCCGGCTTGGCCACCGGCTCCGGCGNCCCCCCCCCGCGGTTGGGGGTTTTTTTTTTTAAACCCCTTTTTTTTTTTTTTTTTTTTTTTTTTTTTTTTTTTTTTTTTTTTTTTTTTTTTTTTTTTTTTTTTTTTTTTTTTGAATACAAAAGTCTCCCGCCGTTGTGCGCGCGCTTATCAGCAAAAAGGTGTCTGGAGAAGCAGGGGGTGAGGGCAGGGAGAGGATCAGGGCTGGGGGAGTGGAGGTGGGAGAGCTGGGTCCGAGGCTGCTCACGGGGAGCAGGCTGGCCCGGCCAGGTCACCGGCGGGGCTGTGGCATTCTCCTGTCTCTTCTTTTGGTTTTTATTTGTTGGCTTGTTGTTTTGGTTTGTTTTGTTGGTTTTTTTTTTAACTGTATAAAAACAGAAACTAAAGCAACAGAAAAGAAAAAAAAAACCTAAAAGAAAAAAAATCCAAAAAATCAAACATATGAATAAAAATTAAGAAAAATGATGTTTTTCTTTCTGAAAGAAAAGTGTGTAAGTAACTCACATATCGGTTCTTCAACAGTTGTTTCCTGGGTGGGTTGTTAATGACAACCCCCTTAGTCAATATTAAGGGAAGCTGTGTGTTTAAAATATTCTTGTGATGTCTGAGAGCCAGTTGGTGGCTTATTTTGCATGTTCCATAGTAGTCTGCTTTTTTTTGGGGGGGAGGGGGGTGGGGGTGGTTGGTGTTTTTTTAAATTTTGTTGGGGTTTTGTTGTTTATTTTTAATGCTCGTTTCAAATCCCAGTGAAAAAAAATAATAACAAAAATAAGAGCCTCATCCCTCTATTTGAAACATCTTCCTTGTAGCAACAATAAGAGTGTAGTTGGAAAAAAAAAAAGTGAATTTATTTTATCTTAAAACCTCTGTAGCTTGACTGTAGGTTTATCACAGCTTTCCCTCTTTAATTGTATATGCAATAACAAGGTTTAAACATACTGAAAAGAGAGAAGCAGACACTATTATTAAAACAAAGTATTTATGTAATTATTTGATAACTCTTGTAAATACGTGGAATATGAATACTCGAAATTAAACTTTAATTTATTGACATTGTACATATCTCTGTAAATATGACTGCAGCTGCGTTGTTTTTTTCCCTTCTGTTTTTGTTTTTAGTCGTTTTCATTTCAAGTTCATAATTCCTTTGGAACACCCCGACCCAGAGGACAAATACCCCCCATTCTGAGGGCTCTTTTTAAATGGGAGTTCACCCCGGAAAACTTGACTTTGTCCTTTTTTCAAGGAGCCGAATGCAAAAGACAAAGCAGAAACAAACAAAATTAATTAAAGACCTTTAAAAGAAAAATAAAAGAGAAAAAAAGGAAAAGCAGTGTGCCATGGTAGCTTTTAATCCTTGATTTCTTCAGTGTTAAAAGTGCTACTTTCCATATAAAATGTCAACAACGACAAAATTATATATGTTAATACACGACAACAGGCTTCTCCAGTGGCTTGAGAGAAAAAAAAATTCTAGGATTTTCTTTTACTTTGTATTATTTTTTTCCTCATTTCCTTGGTGTGTCAGAAACACCCCAAAAAACCCACCCAAAAAACAACCCCACGATGGAGTTTTACTACTGTGCTTATTGTTGTCTTTGTTTGAGTGAGTGCATATTTTCTTGACTTGAAAGTCAGGTGCTCAGAGATGGTTCAAAGAAAAAAAAAATGAAGGTATATTTTGTGTTATATAAATGTTGAGAAGTTCTTGCTATTTTTTTTTTCTCCTGTAATTTTTTTTTTTCCCCCTTTAAAAAGTCACTGAAGTTTCAATAAATTTTTATTGAAATGTCTTGGGCGTCCTGTGAAATGCCTTCACCCCACCCCTCCCCGAAGTGCCTGGGAGGATGGAGGGGTTGAAAGATATATATCCCTCTAATGCCTTTCTCCTCCACCCCCCAGCGCCTTCCCAATATTCAGATATTTCTCCTGGAAGGAGCTAGTACGAACCAGTCGGGATGGTGTCTTTAGATTGGTGGTGGGGAAGTACGAGTTTTAAGCAAGCTGTTTAATGTACCTTTTCCGTCTTCAGCCCTCTCGCTTTTAAAGTCGATCCAGAGGCTACTAAGTCACCTCTTTTAATGGAACAATATTAAGTGGCGTTTGAAAAGTTAATGAGAAAGGCTCAGCTATGCTTTTATCTGTCATAAATTAATAACGCAAAAGTGAAGAATTAGAGAATAGATCGGTTAAATTTTAATGCAAAGCCCTCCTCCAAAGTTTCCAGGTAAAGTGCTCAGGAGTTGATGGTGTTGCTGGGCTCGTTTTCCCTCCTGTCCGGGCAGAGGAATTGGCTTTTCCAGTTATCACCTGGAAATACATAGTTGGTTGTTTTGGGTTTGAATTTTTTTTTTTCCCCTCCTATGGAATCGCCCCTTCTTACTTTTGGGCTGATAATATGTCGAGATTAAGCTAGAAAATGGCTAAAACAGGGGCAAGAATCCAGGCTGGAGGCTGGACCAGTGGCCTGGGAGGTCACAGAGAAGAGAGCTGAAGCGAACTGGCAGCAGCACTGCGTGTACCTCTGCCAGTCCGTGAGCACATCCTTTAGCAGAACGTTTTGATTTCTCCTTGTTAAATACACTTTTTTTTTTTTTTTCCTCCCTCCCTTCAACAGTTAGTGGCGCGTGTATTGGAAAGTGATTCATCCTCCGCCAGTAATAAATATTGTAAGGATGTACTTCCAGCCCGTATCCTGTTTTATACCCTGCCTGCCCCTCGGCCCGCAGCCCCCGGCTCCTGCGCGGCCGAGATAGAGGTTCAGTGGGTGAAACAGGCAATAAGCGGTTTTCCCTCGACTTTTTTTTTTTTTTTTTTTATAACAAAACCCCCAGCGAGATCCCCCCTGCCCCCACCCCATGCACCTCAAACCTTGCTCAAGGCCCCTTCATGGGGGAACGGAATAATTCCCGTTTCAGCTCGGGGGTGTTTGTGTATTTTAAATCTAGAGGAAGGGAAAAAAAAAAAAAAAGCTTTGGGCTGAGCAGGATTTTTTCTCTCCCTCTCCTTCTACCCCCCTCTCTGATGGCCCAAGGTGATGGCTGCTGGAAATGTCACTTTAGCTGATGCTCCTCTGAGCTGGCCTGGGCGAGGAGGGGATTTTAGGGATAGAGGTGGCGTCGGGTCTGGCAAAAGAAAGAAAATGCCCGTTCCAGAAGCAGGCAACGGCTGCCGGCAGCCAGCCGTCGGGTTGCAGCCCCTCAGCTGTGTTCCACCCGGACCCTCTGCGCCGGTGGGAGCTGGGGCCGCTTCGGGATCAGGGACCCAGCCCCGGGGAAGGGGTGGGAAAGCAGAGCGGCTGGGCTCAACTCTGCCAACCCCTAGGGCTGTAAAACCATCCTTCGTTTCAACTTTCGCCTCTGCTCTGCGCTGTGGCCTTAGAGGCAGCGCAGAGGCACCTTCCCCTGTGTTACAGACACCACCCCGGCCCTCTCGTTGTCATTTATTTGGTTGCAGGAATGATGCGGAAACCCCTATTTACCCCCCCCGGGAGTGCTAGTCCCCAGAATCCCTTTTAGAGAGGGAGAGCGGGTATGGTCTGCGCGGGGGCGGGCAGAGATTTTCCCAGCTAGGGAGGAAATTCACTGATGATGTTCAAAGTAAACCTCCCACCTTCCAAACCCCCCCCAACCCGCCGAGCTTTCCTGCCGGCCCAGGAGCCGGGGAGCTGCTCTCGCAGATCAGGGGGGCCCCCTCAGCCCTGGGACGCCGCAGAACTGCAGATCACCATTTTACAAAATGACTTTTATTCTTTTTAAAGGCTGAGGGTGCAGCCTGGTTGGTTTAACACCCCCACCCCTTCGCACGGGTCTAAGGCTGACCTCCCCCTCGCCATGCCCTTGCAANGGGGTGGAGGGGTGGGGGTGCGGTGGGGGGTCCGACGGGGCGCCGGCGCCATCTCTCGGGCAACCCTAGCAGTTGCGGAGTGGCCCCCGAGGGGACCTACGCCCGTGGGAGGGGGGCACGGCACCCATCATGACTCCGTGGGTGGGGAGGGTGACGGTACCCGNCTCCCTCTCCTTCTACCCCCCTCTCTGATGGCCCAAGGTGATGGCTGCTGGAAATGTCACTTTAGCTGATGCTCCTCTGAGCTGGCCTGGGCGAGGAGGGGATTTTAGGGATAGAGGTGGCGTCGGGTCTGGCAAAAGAAAGAAAATGCCCGTTCCAGAAGCAGGCAACGGCTGCCGGCAGCCAGCCGTCGGGTTGCAGCCCCTCAGCTGTGTTCCACCCGGACCCTCTGCGCCGGTGGGAGCTGGGGCCGCTTCGGGATCAGGGACCCAGCCCCGGGGAAGGGGTGGGAAAGCAGAGCGGCTGGGCTCAACTCTGCCAACCCCTAGGGCTGTAAAACCATCCTTCGTTTCAACTTTCGCCTCTGCTCTGCGCTGTGGCCTTAGAGGCAGCGCAGAGGCACCTTCCCCTGTGTTACAGACACCACCCCGGCCCTCTCGTTGTCATTTATTTGGTTGCAGGAATGATGCGGAAACCCCTATTTACCCCCCCCGGGAGTGCTAGTCCCCAGAATCCCTTTTAGAGAGGGAGAGCGGGTATGGTCTGCGCGGGGGCGGGCAGAGATTTTCCCAGCTAGGGAGGAAATTCACTGATGATGTTCAAAGTAAACCTCCCACCTTCCAAACCACCCCCAACCCGCCGAGCTTTCCTGCCGGCCCAGGAGCCGGGGAGCTGCTCTCGCAGATCAGGGGGGCCCCCTCAGCCCTGGGACGCCGCAGAACTGCAGATCACCATTTTACAAAATGACTTTTATTCTTTTTAAAGGCTGAGGGTGCAGCCTGGTTGGTTTAACACCCCCACCCCTTCGCACGGGTCTAAGGCTGACCTCCCCCTCGCCATGCCCTTGCAAGAAATCCGTGTACCGCAGGTGTAACTCTGACTTGCAAATGGCTTTATCTCTTGTGTATCTTATTTGTATATAGTAACGTTAATGAGTAACTCTTGTGGCGCTTGTGGATGGAGGTAAACAGCGAGCAATCTCTCTGGATTATCCTGTCTATTACTCACCTGGCGCCTGTCTTGATATCCTCAATGGTTTTATGGCTGATGCAGGCGACCCGGCGCTGGGTGGGGGGGGAGGCGGNCCCAAGAGGTGGGGGCACCCTGACCCCCCCGGGTGTAGAACACCCCGATACCTCTATGGGGCCCGGCAGTGCGGTTCCCGCCGCTGTCGCCACCTTGCCGGCCCGCTCGGCCCACGCTCCGCTATTAGTTAATTATTGATTGATTACAAGGGAAAATGTATGACCCTCTTCCCCCCACACCCCCAGCCTCCCGGCCCCCTCGCACGCACACACGCTCCTGCCCTCTGCAAACACTCCGAGGTGAGGCGGGAGGCATGTTGTTGGTTTTGGCCTTGACAGCTTCCAGGAATATGAAATATTTAAACCCCTTCGGTCGATCTCCCCGTACCCTAGACGCCTTTTTTATATTTTTTTTTTCTTTCTTCTTCTTCTCTCCCCNTTCTTTCCCCCCCCCCCCCCCCTTTTCTTGCCCGGGTTTGGGGGGGGGGGGGGGGTTCCGCGGAGGCCGGGCCCCCTCCCCGCACACAACCGGCGTGCGGGCTCGGAGCACGCCAGGCCTCGCAGATCAAAGGGACCTCTCCGGCCTCCGCACAAGCGAAGAGAGAAGAAAGAAGGGNGAAAAAAAAAAAAAAAAAAAAAAAAAAAAAAAAAAAAAAAAAAAAAAAAAAAGGTTGATTTCTTTAACGATTGTTCGTAAAAGTCTTGGAAGCAGGGACCATCCCGCCTCCTCCCTCGCCCCGGGCTTCAGGATTGCACTGGGAAACGATTTTGGGAAGGCAAAGAAAGGGCTCGGGAGAAGGGGGGGGCGAAGGAAAAAAAAAAAATCTAAATATAGAGGAGTTGCTTGAAATTAGTAGCCGTGTGTCTGCAGGAGCACACACACCCGTCCCGGGTGGAAGCCCGAGCTGCGGGGTCTGCGCGCCCCGGTTGGCGAACGGGGCCCGGGGCGTTCTTGGATGTGCCCCCTTCAAAATACCCCCGCCAAACGGGGACCAAGACGAGACCCAAGCTCTTCAGTGTACCCGTGGGTGTGCGGGGGCCGTAGGCAGGGCACCCCTCCTTCCCCCCCTTCCCCCCCGCCCCTCTATTCCTGCAGGTCCTGCTGGCGAGAAGCCCGGTACGAGGGGTGCTGTAAATCGGGCACTAGAGCGCGCTGCCCTGGCCAGGGCTGAGGGACGAATGGACGGACGGACGGACGAATCGGTTGTTTGTTGTCGAGGGAGGATAAATGGTCTGATGTGGTGATTGCCCTGAAGCGCTGGTGCTTGACACGGCGGAGCCGAGCAGCCGTGGCACCCTGCGGAGACCGCCCCGCTCCTCTCCGCTTTCCCGGGTCCCTGTCACCCTGGCTCCAGGGCGGGCCGGACCGGGAGGGGAGGAAGCTGGGCGGGCGGACCCGTGCTGGAGGCGCCGGGACGGCGGGGTTGGGGTGAGCTTGGGGAGGGGGGTTTGTTCTGTGGCGAGTGTGGGGGTTGTGTGCGCGAAACCGAGCCGCCAAAATACCCTCACTTGCCTCGGCACCTACAGCAAAGAACACCCTCCGTCCCCAGGGGCACCGTGGCACCCCGATCCCTGACCCCCTTACTCTCTCTGCACAGGGACATTCCAGCCCGTGGAGCTTGGGGCTCGTATCGCCTTATCGCCCTGACCCGCTGACCTCTCCCCACAGCCAGCCCCTCCGCGCATCCATCTCCCGAGCGGGGCAGGGGCGGCCTTTTCCACCTGAACTCTTTGGGAGAGGAAAAAAACAACGGCTCCCAGGGAGCCAGCTCGGGACGGTGATGCATGGGGTTGGTTTGGGGTTTTTGTCATTTATTTTTTATTTCCAGCCAGCCCCAAACTTCCCACGTGCTTCTCCCCAAACCCCACATTATTAGTGAACAATTAAGGCGTGTAAAAACACGGCGAGGCGAAGCCTTTGGCTTGAAGTGGCCGTTCAAGGCGCTACTGGAGCTCGTGGCTTCAGCTCCTCGCCTCGACGCCGAGAGGGCAGGGGCAGCCCCGAGGCTGGGACGGGTATGGGGCTCTGAGGGGCTGGGGAGCTGTGCCCTCGTCATCTACCACCACTTATCCGTGGGAGCTCAGCCCGCGGGATGGCTTTTTAATATCACCTTTGGGTTTTCTCTTTTCTATTTAACTTTTTTTTTTTTTCCTCCCTAATGATTTAATTATTCTGGAGAAAATACTGTATTAATTTTTATAACTCTCTCATCTGAAACAGAGTTCGTCCTCTAGCGCAGGTAACCGCGGACATAATTCCTGCTGGATTTCACGTTGGTCTCATTGAACTCAGCTTTCCTCCACACCCCAAAATAAAGCCCTTCCAAGAGACGACGTTGAAAAAAACCCAAAGCAAAGCCCTGATGGTAAGCGGGCTGGGCTGTGCGGAGCCCGACCCGACCCCATGGACACCCCGACCCCTTTCCCTCCTGGGGCAGCCCCCCTTTGCCTCCTTTACCGAAGTCCTTTCAAGCTTTATTTCCTTGCAAGCCGCCAAAGCGCCTCAGACAAAATAGTTAACAAGGAAATTAGTTCGACAGAAAAGGCCAGTGGTGCTTTTTACCCCCCCGGACCTGCTCTTTCCAGTGAAGGTACGAGAGAAGTGGCTCCGGGGAAGGGGGCAACCGTCCGAGGAGGGGGGGGGGTGTATGTGGATGTCCAGGTTAGGACATCCCACCGACTGAGCCGAAGGATCGGTGACATCAGGAACCTTTCTTGAGGCAGGAGAAGGCTGAAGGGAGTTGGAAGGATTTTGCTCATAGTTTTTCTGCAAAACGTGGAGTCACGGTTGTGGTCCCTCGAAGGAGACCTCGCCGCAGCCCCCCCCATGACCGCGCTGCCCCAGCGCGCTCCTGGGGAAATTTGTCACCACGATCAGAATTCTTGCAGGATTGTTTCCCTTCCTCCGTGAAACTTTTCCTAGGCGCTCTCGCATTTATTTTTCGCGGCTTTCTTGATTTTAATTTTTTTTGGTTGTTGTTTTCCAGCTTTCCTTTGCTGTCCATTCGTGGCCTTCCCCGATAATTTTTGTGACGCTTTTTAATTCCTCTGTTGTCCTCAGTCCTATTTCAGCCGGTTTGCATTTTCCTTGATTGAGAGCTGGAAAAAAAAAAAAAAAAAAAAGAAAACCTCTAACCCTTAAATACAAATGTAAGACAGGTCAGGAGACTTCCCCGCTCCTCTTGTTGGAGAGGTGGGGGGTAGGAGCTACCCCTAGGAAAAGTGAAAAGCTTGTTTTAATGGGCGGTCATTGCTAAATCTCACCTTAGGGCCAAAGCGACTCGCGACCCATTGCCCTCCTTACGATGTATTTATTTGTCTCAGTGGCACCAGCCGTCAGTCATTAGTGGGGGGGTTAACCCGAGAGCCGCACCACGGTGGCGGTCGCGGTCTTGGGGCTCGTTGGTTTGTTTTAAATATGATTTCTCCACAGGAACCTGCTCAGAAGCGGAGGTATAACCTGTGCCGGGAAGGCTTCCTGGTGAAACACGGAGGGAGAACACTCGTGAGAGCACAGCGAGCCACGAAACCTCCGAAACGCGGCTGTTTCAGTGTGAGAAAGGGGGATTTTGATTTACATCCCGAAGGGTTTGCTCCCTGGAAAAGCGACGGTTTGGGCCAGCAGAGACTGTTCAGTGAACCTCGCGATGCTTTCCAGTATCATTAACAATTAAGGAGGAGAAAAAAAAAACAAAACAACAAACCCAAAACAAACAAAAAACCCCAGAAGCCCAAGTCTAAGAGCAGCCGCTCGAGTCGGCGGGCAGTCGGGCGAGCTGTCGCCGTCCCCGGCACGGAGCAGGGACCGGAGGGTGCACCCGGGCAGAAGCTCCTGCCACCCGCACACCAACGGCTGGGTTTACAGACACGCATTTCTGCGGTGCTGACATACGGCGTCCACAGCTCCGGATCCTCCCCGTAGCTGTATATTACTTAATTCAGATATGGCTCTGTCCGTACATAATGGGTATGAAGAGCTAAGCAGCGTTATGTATTTAAAATATTTATATAACTCAAATACATGTATAGATGGTTATGTGTCGTTATGGTATGAAGGTAATGCAAAGAGATGATGCTGCGCACGCATTCTTTTAACTTTGCACAAGATGTGTGCGGCGTGGGACACCGGGCACGGTGTGTCCCGGCCCCTAGAGCCCGCACTCAAGCCCCTCTCCACGTCCCTGGCTTTCCCGATCTCTGTCCCGACTGTCTGAGCACAGCTCTCGGGCTGGGGCCGGGAGGCTCTCCCCGGTGTTTTGGGGATCTGTGGCTCTGTGGGATCTGCTCGGTCAGCTTTGCATTATCTTCACTCTCGTGTGTCCTGGGTGAATTAGTCTCTGCGAACAGCAACTCGCTGAGCAGTCCCGGGCTCTCACGCCAGCCCCGGGGCAGCTTTCGAGGGGATATCCCTAACTATCGCCCCTCCAAGAGTGGGGAGCCTTTGGGAGCTCGCCCCGCTCCGCTGCTGCCACGGAGCCTCGGTGATTGTGTTCGCACCCCTTTTACAGCCGGTTTTCTGGTTTGTTCCCTTTCCTAAATCTTTCACCGAGGGCGGGGTGGGGAAGAGAACTAAAGCATTAATTTAATTCTCCTTCCCCCCCCCCCCCCCCAGCTCGGCATTCCGCAACTCTGAACATCTGCTGTCAGGAGGATGGACCGACGGTGCGAGAACGCTTTCTTTGCTCCCGGCTTGTCACCGGGTGCAGCCCCGGCTGACTCCGGGCAGACCGGTACAGGGAGGCAGCTCCATCCTCGCTTCGTCATCAAAAAAATCTTGAAATCGCGGGAATCAGAAAATCACGGCAGCAGGCAGGACCTGAGTGCCCGGTGTCAGCAGCCCACAAGTTTAGAAGGAGAAGAGGAAGGTGCCTTGTTGCCGGGGATTGCTCTCCGCGGCCGGGGTGTTTGGGGCTAGAGCCGTTCCCGGGGTGGCTGGAACCGGGGCCGTTCCCGGGGCCGCTCCGCCGCTCCTGGAGCGTCACCTGGTGGTCACAGCTCGGCAGCACCGGCAGGGCTCAGCTCCGAAGGGTCGCCCGCAGCCCCCTACCCACTCCGGAAAGCTGGGAAGGGGTTGAGGAGTCTGGCAGGGCGTTGGGACGGTGCAGGGGATCCCCGAGTTACGGGGCAAGAGACGAGCTGAGGATGCAAGTAGCAGCATTAAGGAGGAAAATAACTGAATCAAACCCATTTCTTCTTCAGAGACTGAGAAAGAGGAGCCTTTTCTGGAAATTCTGTGTGCCCACCCTGCACATTTAATTAGAATCGGTGGTGACTTCCATCAACACTGATGTGACAGAGCCTGTCTGATTTCAGTGGACTCCAAATGAGAACCCTGCTGTTGGGCATTTCTAGGGGAGGGCATTAGGCCTGGCATTTTTGTAGGGAGCCTCCCAGGGTTTTACAGGTGTGTATGTAGCTGTGCACTGAGAGCAGGTGGGCTCTTAAAATGAACCATCACCCTCCCCCAGCTGCACCTGTGGGCTGATTTGCATGGCACAGGCCTCTCTTGCCGTGTTGCCTTGGGTTTCTGTTGCACTCCCTCACACATCCTCATGCACACATATGCTGAACTATTTTGCTTTCTTGTTTTAGTCTTTTCTCGTATGCCAACCCCACTGCTCTCTCATATACATTTCCAGATGCTCACAAGCACAAAACTAATGCTTTTACATTTTGTTTTATTATTTTATTCATACTTGTCCAATTTACCTTACACTTTTTGTGCTCTCTCAATATACACATGCAGTGATTCTTCATAAGCAGTTTGTCTTATTACATCCTTACTCCTGTTTTCTATCTCTTCCTTCATTATGAAATCATTGTGCACCAAAAACTGCCATTTTGCAGGAAAACTCTTTGCTCTGGGGCAGAGATCAACTTGCTTTGGTGTAACTGGGGGGTGCTAAAATGTGAGAACAAGAATGAAAAGACATGCATCAAACTTCAGGGTAAACCATGGGAATTATATTGATTGCTTTTTAATGTGCTGTGGTCACACAATGGGGAAAAAGCCTTCCATGGGGCCAAAAAAGGAAAAGATGACATCCCACTTTAGAAACTGGTCTCAGACACATATGTTTCAGTGAAACTTTTGGATCAGTGCAGAGGGGAGCTTATCCCAAGGATCCTGTAGGGGAGTGGCTTTCCAGGTCTAGCTGGAGCTTCCAAATCAAGTGCTGTCCTACTTTCTGACTGTCTCTGATGAGTGATGAGAAATGCCCATTGTCTCTGCCCAGGCTGGTGTGCACTCTCATTAAGGCCCTGGAATTGTGTGTGTGCATCTCGGCGTCAGAGCGGTTTGGCAGGGAGGGACAGGCAGCGTTTCTACTAATTCCTGGGTTCCAGAGGCCTGAAATATTTCTGAAGGAGTGAAACCCTTGGAGTCTCAGTGCTTCCAGGAGTAGTGGGTATGGGAGACAGGATGATGGTCCATATCTCTAATGTTTAGTGGAGCTGTGTGAGCAGAGCTCTGGGGGATATCCACAACTGCAAGGGCAGTAGTTTCACTGAGTATAGAAGGATTAATTTGGAATGCATCAAAATACACACACACACACACACCCTTTGTTCCTTGGGTGTTGGGTTCTGATCCACATTGACGGGTTAGGTAATCTGCAAAACAGCCATCCCTGCCTTTCCCTAAGGAGGTATCTCAAGTCCAAATCACTTTGTTTTCAGTGAGGGTGGTGTAATGCACGAGAAAAAGTGTTAGGAAACATGAAGGCACAGCTGCTCTTTCCACTTGGGTAGCTGCTATCAGTTTGAATAATGGATATTCCATTCAGCTCCTTCAAGGGGAACTTTGGGTCTCCAGCTCCTCGCTAAGAGGAGACACGCTGATTTATAATTTATTTATTGGATTATAACCCTCTTTTACAGGTAATCAATTGCTGCTTTTTCAGCTTCCTCTTAAATCGCATCACCCTGGTGCAATCAGGGGTGAGACCACTCTGAGTGCACAGAGGTTTCCCTGTGAAAAGTATTTCCATCATGTTTTTAGGTGTTTGTGTGACCAACTGATGGAAGAAATAACAGCCAAGGTCTAGTTGGTGTGTACTCCGGGTTGGGTGAACACCCTTGTGCCCCTGCCCTGAGGACACAGTGATGGTGGATGTTTTCTAACCTGCTTTCATGGCTTGGGGACCTCGGTGCTTTCCCCAGCACCATGCATATGGGGTTCACCTTGCTGCTTTGTCTCGAAACAAGCTGTGACAGAAATTACACCCATTTTGGGAATAAACCCTATTTCTCACAGAAAAATAGAGGGATGCCCTGTAAACTCAGACAGCAAGGACTTCAAAGGCCGCCCTTTATTCCTAGTCCATCAACATGAACACACCCCCCTAAATGCCTCCCCACCCTTGAGCAGGACCCAACACGTCTCCAGTTGTGGGCCTTGCACAAAGCTTTGCCTCCAGGCCCCCACACTGTAGTGCTGATGTCTTTGGGGCCCCTCACTGCTCAGCATGGTGCTACCCCCTCATGCTGCAAACCTCCAGCTTAGCACCAGTGCAAACTATTACCCATCAGGAGCCAAGGGAACCAGGTGTGACTGATAGAGTTGAAATTAAGGTGTGAACTTGCAAACCTCCAGCTCAGCACCAGTGCAAACCATTACCCATCAAGAACCAAGAGAACCAGGTGTGATTGATAGAGTTGAAATTAAGTTGTGAACGTGCTGCTGGGAGGAAGAGGGCCCTGAGTCTTTATAAGCTTGACTCAGGTGAAAGAAGGGTCTTTTCCAGAAGGCTGCAGTGTCTCAAGAGTTCTGAGGTGGGAGAGAATGTTGAAACGACCTGTGGTGACTGCAATGAGAAGCTCTGAATTCACTCTGGAGGCAGGAGGCTGTGTGGGAAGCAATGGGGATGTGGTGGGGACAGTTGCTGTATGATTTCTTTGCTACCTTTAAGAGCTGTGGGGTGGGTGTTTTGCTGGAGGGTGTTTGCCTTGTTAGATGTGCCTTCCCTGTTGCTCTGAGGACTCCAGAGGCTTGGCACTTCTGGTTGCTGCCTCTGTGGGGACTGAGCAGAGACACAAGCTATGTGATTTACATGGAACTGAAATGTGGAAGAAAAAGCTGCTCTGTGCAAATCTGCAATTTGTGTGTGGAAACTTAGGTGTGGGGGCTGGTTGAGGCTCCCTATGGTGGTTCTTTTTCTCCTTGGGCTTCTGGGTTGCCTGATATTGGGTCTTCTGGCCTCCATCTTGTGGCTGTGAGTGCCAGTCAGGCAAAACGGTAAAGAATAGCAGGGGGTCCTTGCAGAGAGCTTGTAGACACTTTGTTCTGCCCCTGAACAGTGAATGTGAAATGATTTGAGTTGTACATGAGGTCCTGTGGTATCAGTCTCTTGTACTCTTTGATTTTTGGAGCTGCTTGGCTAGAGAACAAAGGAGGCAGCCTGGATTTGGAGAGGATGTTGAAACTCTGGGATGAGTGTGGCAAAGATTCTGCTCCAGAGTTGGGAGTATAGCTGGAAGGGATGGAACTTGATAAACAAGTGACATGTTGCCTCTAGCTGGCCTGGCAGCCTTTTATCATCCTGCATTTATCTGCCAGCCTGGCTGGTCTGTTCAACACCTGCTTTCTTATGTGAGAAGTCCCCAAACTACTAAGTGTTCCTTATTTTTAAGGACCTTAGTCAGGTAAAACATCAATGTGTAATTTTCCATTCTTGGCAAGGCACATCCCAGTAAATCTGGGACAGTCATCTGATGATAACAATTGCCACTTGGGGCTGTGGGTGCTCTGGGGCAAGGACTGTCAGTAACTGGTATAAAGGAGAAGGGTAGGAGTTGTGGTAAGAGCTTCTGGGTGTTACTCAACACTGTGGCCTTGTTCAATCTGAAATGGAGTAGAGAGAAATAAGTTTAAGAAACTTTTCCCAGGAAACTGACCTTTTGACTTTCAAACAACCTGTTTTAGAGATTTAAAGTAGCAAAATGAAAAAGAAGCTTGGAGGGAAAGTCTGGAGGGAAACCTGGATGGAGGAATCTTATTTTCTGATGTCTGTTCTTGTTAATCCTGGCAATCCCCTTGTTGTGGCTTGCTGCTTTGTCTGAATATCCTTATGTATCTCTCCATAAGTGGGTTTTCCTGTGTCCAGCTTGGCCAGCCAGCTGCCCTTGCAGGGATGGGAGGTTTACTGCAAAATGGGTTGGGAACCGAGTCGATGATTTGTGCAGTGTCAGATACTTGGATCAAGGTCTTCAAAGCTGGACCAAAACCTGGGCTTCTCAGTTTGGATTCTCTCTACACTAGTGGTTGGTGTGCTTGGAACAGCCTGAGTTTCCTCCCTTCTCATTGCAGTGTGCTTAGTGGTCTGTAAAACTGAGCTGGGCAGTCCAGCTCCATGTCCTGGCTCTACAGAATGTGGGGAAATAACCATAAGACCACCTGCTGGATTAACTAAATGGACATCTGCATGAATAAGACCTGTTCATGTTGGTTTTACTGAAAATAAGCCTTATTCTTGTAATATTTCTGAAATCTATCTTTTCCTGAAGATACCAACATTTGATATTTGCTGTAGCCACAGTTTCTTGGTAAGAATCTGTTTGCTCTAGGGTCTGTGCTGTGTTGGAAGGAGATGCCTTCTTCAGGGAAAAGTTCAGAGTATCACTGAGCTTCTATGCACATTGAAGTCAAGGCTCCTGGGAAACTGGGGTTCCTTGGCTGTGGAGATGAGTGTGAGTGATCTGCAGTTTATGGGGGGGAATCTGAGGCTGTAATAAGACTTCTGAAACATGCCAATATTTTGGATCAAAGGATTAGATGGTTTAAATGCCTAAGAGTGCATCAAATAATGGACTCATTAACTTTGGCTAAGCTTTTTTTTTTCCTCTTTTGCCTGAATGTTGAAATTTCCTGGGTGTGGGTAACTCTTCTCCCACCAGCAAGGGTTGATGTTTCTCAGGCTGCTTGCTGTTAGGAGCCATGGGCTTGCAAGTATCTCCTTTATTATTGGCAGCATGGCTGTATCTCACTCTTTCAGCTTTTGCACATACATAATGCTTAATCTGCAAATGAGCTTGAATCCCAAATACAAGGGCAAAAGCTTTATCTGAGGGCCTCCTTGCAGGTTTTGAGGGTAAACAACTTTTAAAGGGTCCAAGGTGAAGAGAAATGTCATGTATGTGGGATATGCCATGTCGCCCTAAGACCAATGGAGCTTCAAGACACAGCATGTCTTGTTCTTTTAGGCTCTCTGCCATACATGCTCTTTGGTATGGTGATGGAGATAGTATTGACTGAAGAATCTAAAGCCTATTTAACTGGATGACCCAGTTCAGGCAGGGTGATCAGGACCTCTGCCTTTGCACTGGGGAAACACAGAGGAGGGGGTCAGACCCACAGCCCTGTCTGTTCCTGTGTTTGCTGTCTCTGCTCTGAGAGGTGGTGCCTAGGTAAATGGTGATGCTCCTTTGGTGAGCCCAGCAGCACTTTGTAAATAACACTTTCTTTTTCCCCATCCCTGCTGATATCCCTTCCTGTGCATGAGGAGCTGGCTTGACCCAAGTCCCTTGTTGCACAGTTGCAGTCTGCATGCAGGTGTAGGGCTGCCCTCAGTCTCCTGATTCATGTTCTGTCAGTGACTCAGATTAATTTGGGCTTGCTCTTGGTGCCAGGGTCTGCAGATACCAGTACTTTGCCCCACTATTATAGAGGGGAAATACCATTAATGTTGCACAGACTTGATACTGATGTCACCATTTAGGTTGAGGGATGCTTTTCCTAGGCTCGGATAGGATTTGTAGGCATGTCTTGTTCCATTTAAATCATGTTAGGCAAAAGGAGGTTAGTTTTGACCCAGAGCTTAGCAGAAACAGCTATATGCACATGGTGTGAAATGTAGTTTGGAAAACATCTGCTTAGCAAAATAATGGATGTAGAAGCAAAGGGATTTAAGCCCTTAACTTTGAAGGAGAAAAAAAAAGTCTTGGAGTTAGCAGACCTGACTCTTCTTAATTGGTTGTGAGGTGCCAGGCTTGATGACTCTGATGGCTTTCTTGAGATTCATCAGCCTTCTGCTTTGGTGAAAATGACCTTTGGGATTAAGAAACCTTGTATGCTTTGACATGAAGTAGTAAATAGAGGAGAAAAGGGAGCAAATGTTGCTCCTGGCCTGTCAGAGGAAGGGTTTGGTGCTGGTGAGGCAGCTGTGGAGTTGCAGCCAGAGGAGATGGCTGTGCTGGAGATCCTGATTTGCGTTCAGATGTGGAAGGATGCACATCAGGCTCCCATAGCCGTGTTTGCATAAACCCCAGGTGACCGTGCTTGTGTTTTAAGGAACTATATTAAAATGTGCCACTAGATGGCCTCAGGAAGAAGCCGGTTCAGGCTGCGCGGCCCGAGGGAACGAGGCGAGGGCAGCTTCCAGCAGGCACCTGGCCGGCCCCACCGCAGGGCTCCTCATCGCCCTGCTCTGGGGAAGGGCTGGGGTTAGCACAGTCCAACTGCTGCAACACCACTGGTGGGAAGAACAAGAGGAACACTCCGGGCTCCCACACACTCTTATCTTTTCCGGCACCTTCTGCTGGGTTTTGCGCCATGGGAGCGGGGTGCAGGGAAGGGTGCAGGTGTGGTGCCTTCTTGGTGCAATGGTGTGAGCTGCTTGTTCTAGTGTTGTGCCCTATAGGAATGTCATGAGCTGCCTGTTCTAGTGTTGTGTCCTATCTCAGCACCCATCGGTGAAATGGGTGGCAGCCCAGCAGACCTGGCATATACAGGTGGCTCTAAAGCTTGCAAGGAGGTTGCCCAGGTGCTGCTGCTCAGGCTGGAGAATTAGCCAGATTTCTTGGAGCCCTGGGTAACCCCCAAACAGCATTCTTCATCTAAATCCAAGCTAGCAATTGTGCCTGAAATTGCACACTGGAGTCAATGACACATGCAGCCCTGTGATGAGTAAACCCCTGGTGACTATTGGCTTGAATGGTAGTACTTGGGCTCAGGGCTTTTCTTCAGGGGATCTTCTAGCAGGGATGTTGAAGCAAAGTGCTTTTCCTTCTGTCACTGTGCAAGGGAACATTAAAGCTTGACTTTACAAGAGAATGCAAAGTTTTTTTTCTAGCTATGGTTGCTACTTCAATTAGAAGTAGGATTCTTCTAGATTATCTAGGTTCTGGTCCACCTAGACTGTGGTAGCTGTGCTCATTCCTAAGGGAGCCAGTGGCCTTATCCCTGGGTTAGGAGTGGAGTGTAGAGCCTGCAGTGTACTTATGGCCTGAAATTCAAACCTGAGTTTCTGGGAAGTAGAAGGGATGTGAAGCAGTGATGGTTACAGTGGAGTAATGCTTCTCTCTGGGGTGGTGATGAGCTCTTGTGGAGGCTTTAATGAATGGAGCTTCACTGATGTATGAGATAGGAAAAACTGTTAACCTGGGGAAATGTAAAACAGTGATTGGGTGATGGTATAGAGTGAGCCTGGCCTGGTGGTCCTTCAAGAGATATTTGTTGCATAAGCTGCTTAGAAGAAGAAACATAGGCAGGGAAGGAGCTGTCTGAAGCTGCCACAAAGAGAGTTTTCTGGAATGTGCTGGCATGAAAGTCTGTACTAAAATGAGATCTTTGCAATGCAGTGGGCAGGTGAGGGCTGCCAGGGAAGGCTGCTGGGCAGGCTCCCCTCGGGGCTTCTGAGGCTGCTTCTCTGCCTCACACTGTGCCTCTGGCTGGGGAAGTACCTATTCTCCTGCAGACAGGGAAGCTGTGTCCCTTTTCTCTCTGATATGGACTTCTTGTGGGGCCTGAGGCGAGCGGCTCTGCTCTTCCAAGCTAAGCTTTGCTCCTGAGGCAAACTGGAATGGGTCTAAGGGTTTGTCTGGTTTCCTTTCTAGGTTTCCTCCCCTGTTTAGTGGGATTAATAACACCTAAGGGTGTCAGAGTTAATTACTCATCAGGTCTTGAGCTCTGAAAAAACCCTATGTGTTCTATTGTTTGAATTTACAAGATGCTGCTGCTGCTTCCTGTCTCTCAGAGGAGTGACTGATGTTGAAGGACTGAGGTCCCTTGAAAGTCTTTGCTTTTTTTGAATGACACAATCTGAGGCCCTTGAAAGTTCGTAAGAGTTGTCCTGAGTCTGCTGATGCCAGCTTAAGAGCAAGCCAACCTTTAGATGGAAACCTCAGGACAAGCTGTAGTTTTGTATGTGGTTATCAGTGGTAATACTCCAGGACAGAACTCGGGTCTTTCGGGTGAGAAATGCAGCTTTCGTTCTATGAAATCCATCCTTGTGCTTCAATTAGTGCAACTGAACTAACTCAGATTAGGGCATCTTGAGATTTTTAGCTACAGGGCAAATATCCCTTTTTTTATCTTGATACAATCATTGTGAGATGAAATATCATGTTAGGAAAAGAGGCTCTGGGGAGCCATAGATAAATTCAATTCCACATTGTTCAGAAAGTGATTGACAAGTTTGATACCTTATCTCTGTAGCCAAGAGCTTTTTATTTTTCCCCAAAAAGCCCAATCTTACTCCTGCCCATCCCCAAATATCCATTCAGAGCCTTTATTTTCCTCCCAGTACGGTTTCTAGAGAGTATCCTGAAAAATAGCTGTTCACTGAATAAATTCTGTGACAGATAAACTGGAGTCTGTTATGGAGCCTTTGTGGGTTGGGAATTTAGCAAAGCTTCAATGCATTGGATTTTCCTTCCTTTGTCAGGGAGGTTTGGTTGCAGCTGAACTATAGCAAGTACCTGCTGAGTCAATCTGTCTCACTGCTGCTGCGCTTGATGGGAAGTGAAATGCACTGCCTGACACCTGCTAAAGATCTCAGCCAGGATTTTTTTAACCTGTGGGAGGAGGAATTTCTGGAAGGTGAAATGCAGAAAAGAGCAGGAATGATTCCTGAGCATTTGGAGTCGAGCTGAACCTGTTCTGTGGGGTGCAGGTTCTGGTGCAGTGCCCGAATGTTTGCTCAGACCACTGGTTTTGTGGGATTAGGCAAGTGAATTTACCAACACAATGCCGTGAGGATTTTACTCCCAGACTTCGTTAGTCTGGTTGCTGATGAGTTTAGCAGGTGGCAGTGGTGGTAGGTTTGGATCCCTTCTGATCTAGGCACTATGGGGGATGTGTGCTAGGAATTTTTCTAGCTAATTGCATGGTGCATCTTGAGGCTTTTGGTCTTTTGAATTTCAGGCCTTTTAGCAATGTGGGGAATTGGGGAGTGTGTTGTGGTGTGTGTGATGGATGCAGGAGGCGGAAATGGGTTTGCAGTGGGCCCTTTGGGGTGGAGAATTGCGTGGATGGCTGTGCCTGGAGGAAATTGGGGTAATGTTGCCTCAGATGGCTCCTTTTGGCCTGTATCATTCCCACCCTGTAGTATGTAGTATGATGGCATCTGTGTTCAGTGTCCAAGTCTTTACTGCCATATTCCTTGGAAATATCACTGTTTGGTCTGGAGGAAACTCTTCAGAGGAGAATAAAAAAGCCCCAACCTTCTAAATAGTGACAGGACTATACCAAAAGATCCTGCTTCCTAGCTGGTTGTGTATGGTGCTGACTGGGCTCACTGGGGTGGGGAGGTGTGGGGCAGGAGAGGACCAGGTTGTGTTGGCCCTATGTGGCTGTGCCATGCCTGGGATGGAAGAAGGAATGCACATCTCTGCCAGTGGTGCTGCTGGTACTGTGGCTTCCTAAGCAGAGCTGTTTCCAGGCAGGGGTAGCATCAGTTCTAGTGCTTCTGGAGGAGCTTTGGAAAAAAGCTGGTTGCTTCCCATCCACCACTTGACTGGGGGTAGTTTTGCCTGCAGGAGATTCCAGCTGATGGGTCCCACCCATTTTTGCAGATTGCTTGGAGTGGGAGGCAACATCCTTGTGATGCTGTGTATCCCTGTGCTCCCAAGCTGCAGCCTGGAGTCAGAGTAGGGGAGGAGTGGGTCTTGCTTGCTCCTTCTTCCTGAACTGGATGTAGAATGTTGGTCCATGAGCTGATTGTAAATCAATATGCACGAGGAAGGCAATTTTCTGCAAGTGAAACCTGCCCTAACCAAGCTCTGGGGGAGGGAGGAGAACAGCAAGTGTCAAGGTGAGACGGAAGAGCCACAGAACGAGATTTAATTTCCTTCCCAATAATTTTCTCAAGCTGTATAAACTTTCCTTATTTAAAATAAATACTCTCTGAAAACACATTCTGTGTCAGTGGCCCTGTGAAAACACCCCCAGTCACAACCTGTGCCTGTCCTTTGCTTGCAGCCTCAGCCAAAAGCCAGCAGTTTTACATTTTGCTCTATTAACTGGAGCTGTAAATTTCCTTGTGCAAAGTCTCCCAGGCTGTGGAATGAATTTAAGTAAACAGGGTGTACAATAATAGACTTGTGTTAGGGCAGGTTTTTCAAGTGGCCTATAACTCTTAAGGTAAGTTCTTCTAAATTTCTGTTATGGTGGAAAGTATGTGAGTTTATCCAGAAGGTGAAGATGTCATAGGAAAGACCTGAGATGGTCTGACCATCTCTGGGATCCTATTTGTGGTCCAGAGAAGAGCACCCACTATTTGATAAGCAAATTTAGGTGAGACAGTCTCTTGCATGGCATTTCATTGTGGTTTTTTTGGTTCAAGATGTCCATAGGTAGTTATTTCTCAGTGACAGCATCTGTATGAGATGCTTATAAGGGCTTTGAGGTTTTCCCCTTGTCCTACAACATGCTGAATGTAGACTCCACAATCAGTTTTGAAAAGGGCTTCCAACTTAACTCCTGAAGTAGGCACTCAAAATTGCTTGTTGTCTTGGAGGCTATAGGATTAGTTCATTCTCATAATTATTTTTTCTAGGAGGGGAAGAAAATACAGGAAGAGTTTCTTCTGTAAGAGTGATGGAAAACAATACTGTATTTCAGATTTTTGGGCATTCTTGCTCTGAAACTCCTGAAATTCTGCCTGCTCTGTGTATATATTTCTGTCTCATTGCCAAGGAATCTGAAGGGGTTCTGGGGATCTTAAGAGGTGTTCAAGTTTCCTGCTGGGCCCAGAAAGCATCTCTACTGTGCATGCAACCTACTTAAATAATTGTCCAATCTTCATCTAAAAGCATTCTCAAGATCAACATGATCTTGAAGGTTGTGAGTGAAGAAAGACTGATTCCACTTTGTGAACTAGGCAGTTTTCCTACCTGATGCTCCTGCAATAGATTATTGCTATTTTTCCCATGAACTTGCAGTTAAAAAGCACATCTGGTCAGTATCTTTGAGTTGTCTTGTAAAGGGTACTTTCAAGTAATGATCAAATGTTTGTTAGATAAAGAGGAAAGGAACTTCTGACTAATAGACAGATTTTTCCTGAAAAAAAGGAAGGTTGTAAGCAATAATTTGTCATAAAAGCCCACAAACAGGGGTTTCTTCGGACTCCCTTGGGTTTGGCTATGTTGTCTGGTTATCTAACCTTTCACCAGCTGCCTCTTGTAAAACTGCAAAGTGGTTCTGACTTCTGCTAAGCTGTGTGGGGGGGGGAAAAAAGCAAGAAAAGGTCTTTAAGGCCCTTATCCAGAACTCAGTAAAACCAATGGAAAACTTCTGAGTCTGGGGGATATTGGAGCGCTTCCAAAGTGTGGAGAGCACTGGACAAAGTTTGAGTGCACCTTGTGTTAGATCTAGAAGCCAAAGGAAATTCTCTGCTTCTGGGAGTGGAGAAAAGTCTTGGCAAAGTCTGGATCTTGGAGCTGGAGCAAGTGTTTGACTCAAAGTGGTGGAAGTTGTGATTTAGGGTATAGAAGGAGGATAAAGCCTTGAGTACTGGGGTACTTGAGCACCTCATGAATGGAATATTTCCTCTTGGTCCTTTGACATATCCTCTATTAGATAAGATTGATGATTCATGACTCCTGTTGCTGGCTTAGCATCTGCCACAATATGTCTACTGCTTTTCTTTGGAGAGGGAAAAAAGGTGTTTATACCCAAACTTTCACCTCAATAGGAGAATGATACTGCATTAAGGCTTAATTCATGTTTTTGCAGCAGCAAGCCCCAAAAGTTGTTGAGGGAAGTTCTGGTGGAACTGAGTGGTCTTGGACCCACAGTGTAACTGTCAGAGTAAGAACAAATTTGCCCAGCAAAGGCTTTTAGACAGTGTTTGCTTTGGCATTCAGAAGCACCAAGATGCCACAGATGGAGAATTGCCAGTTAAAGTAACTGTAAAAGTAATAAAAATTAATGTAAAAGTGCAGCATGAGTCTTGAGTTGGTTTATTTTTTTTCCCCCTTCTTGACAAACTTTACCACTGGCTCTTTTTTGAGAGGAGGAGGGAATTCTCATGGTTTTAAGCAAATCACAACTGACTCAGCCTAAGCCCAAGGGTAGAATGGCGAAGTCTTGATGGATTAAATGTCCTGAACAACTGGCTACACAGCTCTTTCTTGTTTTTTGGCTGTGAGGATCATCCTTTTGATCAGATTCTTTTCCCTACTGCTTTCTGGGTTGTAAATTCAGATTAGTCATGGTAGGGTGGCAAACAATTAATGGGGTAGGAGGTTAAGCCCTGGGAGTGTGAGCAGTGGCCTCTGGGGAGCAAATACACCCTGGTGGCCAGGTGGAGAAGCAAGGACATCTTGAGGCCACCTGTCCATGACTTTGCTGTTTGCAAGGCTTGAGAGCCTGAGACTCTTACAACGATCCACATTTCTGTAATCTGCTCAGAGATGTGCCTCTAGCTGTCCCTGTTACTTATGACTTGCTTGACTGACTTCCAAGGTCCTGAGTCTCGTTGAGAGACTCAGACTTGTGCCTTGTAGCCAGGATGGAAGCAGTAGTTTGGCCATTTACCATCTTGCCTGTGTATTTGACCTTCATTGAATCCTGCCTGTGCTGTCTAGGTGATGATTACTCTTAAGAATCCACTGGTTAACTGGCTTGGTCAGCTGCTGCTCAGCTTCTCTTGAGTACAGCTGCTCCCTACTGCAACCTGCCTTTCTTGCTTCCCTGGCCATATAAAAGTTCAGGAAACTGGGGAGTTTTTTATAGGCCTTTGAAACTGAAAGGAAACACTGAGTAACTTGTTAGGTCTTCAGTGAGCATGAGGAAGCAGGTTGCCAACCTCAACATGAGAACACAAAGGATTAAAATGAGGGAGAAAGATTTCCAGTCTGCTGTACAGAGGGCTGAGCAGTGATGTGCACAGCAGTGCCACAACTCTGTCTTTGGTTGACAGCTCTTGATGTCAGACTGACAGCCTTGCTTTGAAGGCCAGTTAGTTCTGCTTCCCCAAACACCTTCTGCTGGGGCTTCAACTGCTACTGCAAAACAATTCATGTCCAAGGGTG
>VYZU01018585.1:9531-30718 GCA_013401355.1 Ceyx cyanopectus | reverse complement strand
TCTGATAATTGGCTTTTACTCCTAGTTTTTGTGGAAAATACTGTTTCATTCCAAAAGTTTAAAAAAGTAATAATCCTGTCACAGTTACTTTCTTCTTGCTTTTTCTCCAGAATTTCTGTCAAAGTCACATCTGCTTGATTCATAACACTTCTTATTCACAAGCACCAAAGTTACCTAACAAGCCATTCTCAAGATGAGAATCCTAATTGAGTTATCAGATAGTTGCAAACATTAAGAGCTACTACAAACTGAAAGAAAAGGGTTAAATCCATCAAACATATGTCTTTCTGAATTACTAATATGTCAAATTCAGGCAGGAGCAGCTTTCTTTCATGGTTACTAGACCATTAACAACAACAAAAAAGCACATCTATGTCCTGACGATGATGATTCAGCCTTGGTGAAGACATTTCATAGGCTACTGCAAATCCTTTTTTCCTGAGAAACCATAGGGTTATCACAGAGTTAGAAACCAAAGAAAGTTCTGTGCTGAAATTTCTCAGAATTATCTTTTACTCTTTCTTCCCAAGGTCTTCACCCTGGGACTGTGTTTCCCTGTGAACCATATGGGATCTGTGCCAGTCCTATGACTTCTCAAAGGCAGTGATCTGTGGAACAATCAAAGAAGCGATTTCATGTTCTTTGTCAGGCATTGGGCTGCCTGATCTCTTATCAATTATCTGTCAACAGAAGAGGGTGTTCGTCTTCATTAACACATTGCAGTGTGGTAATTAACAACCAGATAGCAGGAGGCTTAAAAAGTGGCCTCTCTTGACCACTTGTTCAATAAATATTGACATAAGCACTAGTAAGTCATATGGGTCTTCACTAAAAGCAACAAGCAAGAGGAGAAAGGCAAACAAAGTGTATCACATCTTGTTTTTTTCAAAGCAACCTCTACCAGGGTGTAATGGCAAATGGAAACTATTTGGGTATTATTCAAGCCTAAATTGCCTTGTTTCTTGTTTCTCTCCTGACTAAAGCTATGTCCCCCTCCCCCTGTTTTTTGGGGGGGAGGAGAAGGGCAGAAACGGGAGGTTACCTTCCTGTTGAAATAAGCCAGCAAGAACTTTGTCAAGGAATGAACTCTTACTGTAACCCACACCTCATTTGTCACCCTGATGGGCTGAGGAAAAGTGACATTTACAAACTGAGAATGAAAGTACATCCATTTCACCAGTCTGACACCCTGATATAATAACTATTTACCTTGAGAAAGAGGGACTGAGATTTCCGATTCTTGTGAATCTTCTCACTTTGGCACTTATTTTCTCACTCTGTCAAACAGTCCCAGATTAATGGAACAATTTGTTCAACAAATCATATTAGCAGAAAGCGCACAGGGTAAAGAGAAGGAGGCGGGGGAGCAGGAAATTTTTACTCATTCATAGCAGTGGTATCTCTGCAAATAAAAATGTAGTTATGCCTGACATTTACAGAGGTACAATGTGAAAGGGAAAAAGTGTAATGACTTTGGGCAGTTGAGAGATCACTTTGCAAGAACAGTAGTGCTCAAAAGGGAATAAGATAAAGTTACACATAACATCTAGATTGAGCTTCTTTCTGGAACATATTTGTCAAACACAGCAGGATCCGTCTGTGTTTAAAAAAGAGTTTTCCATTAAAATTAAGCACCGTGTGCTTTTCTAACTATAAAGGAATGCTCCCTTGCAGTCTGCATTTCAGAAATGTTAGGTAAAGAATTAAAGTAAGTTGGAGCCATATGGTGAATGCTATGAATCCTTCTTGCTGGCTTGATAATGTTCAAGGGACTGATACAAACCCCATGTAAGTCAATGGAGGATTTTCCATCGACTTCACAGGACTCCAAATTAGGTACTGAGCAATCAGAAACCCAAATCTTCTTCTGCTTTTACTCCACATTTATGCTGTATAATACCACTGCAAAAGCAAAACACACAAACAAGGTTTCTTCTATTTTCCTATGTATATACAGTTCCTACTGCAGAGACAAGAGAATGGATGAATGCAACAATAGTTATTTCAGCTTCATAGGGGCACAAATACAAGTATAATCAGTCCTGAGACGTCATCTTGGGTATGTGTATGTTTTGGTTAGGAACTGGTAATGAAGTAAGACCATATTGATGAGTAATTCACTGGGCAGCAAACCATACTTACTCCTCTCAGCTTTTTGACCCAGAGCTCCCCACAAAATATTCTCTATTTATAGAATAGAGAGAGTAGATTATCTTTAAAAAGTGTTTCTTTTTAAGACCTCAATGCCTGGTTTTGCTAACCATGAAAATATACAGAGCAGTGTAGCATCATCCCCCTGCATGCACACTCACACACCAGCACATTTTGAGAAGACACTCTTAAGTTTGCCATCACATTAATTTATTTCTGTTAGCTTTGTACAGCAGCACCATACCCTGCATCTTCAGTGAAAATTGACGCTCCCTTGTTCCACATTTCTTTATGCCATGACCTTGGGTGTCAAGGGAAAATATTGCTTTGCATCCTTGTGTTGCTTGAGTCCTGCTTCTCTCTTTATAGCTTATTACTTGGCACACTTCAGAGCACCGTGTTCTGCAATGAGATATGCTGGCAACACTAGGAATACTTTAGGCTATGGAGATAAGGAGAGCTGAGTCCACTGTGCAAATAAGATTTTTTGCCCCAAATTCAAGAATTATAAAGCACAGTTTAAAGATTTCTGATGGTAAATTGTGACTTTAGTAATAAAACATCTTATTTTATGGCTTGTTCCATAGCCCAGTGAAGTCATAGATCAGCCCTTCTCCATGAGTTTGCTAATTTCTCTCAGGACATTTTGTCTATGCCTGTATGCAGAGCAGGATGAAGGAGGAGAAACACACCTTTTATATGACTTTCAGTCATATTCAGATTAAAAAAAAAAAAAAAAAGAAAAAAACAAAAAAAGCAAAAAGCTGAAATGCTAAAGTAATTACTTATTAATTCAACTGCTTTTTACATGTATTAGTGAATAAGATACATGCACAATTTGCTAAGGATCTGAATGAAGGGAATCTTGCACCATGAATGCAGCCAGGATTTACAGCAGCTTCACAGAGAGCAGAATTTGTCCTCTTCAAAATATGGTAAGGGTAAGGGTGTTCACTGGTGACATTTCCTGAGCAAGCACAGCAAATGAAGGGTTTCTAAAGCTAACCTGATTTTAAGTGGCTCAACCTCTTCAACCTATTTCAGTAAATGGAGAGCTTCTGAGAAAACCTTGCCCCTTCCCCTCTCCACCCACACCATTAGAAAGGTTCAAAGTCCCTCTGCTGACCCTTTTCCTCCACTCTCCCCTGACTTTACTGTTTATTTGGTTTGTGAATTCCTGTAGTTGCCTGTTCTTGATGGCCCTGAGGCCAAAAACACCATCTCCTATGGCTTGAACACTGACCAAGGATGGAAGTGGTAGAGACTTCTTGGCTGCTCTTCCTTGGACATCTCCAACATAGCACATTCACCAGCAACAACATAATTAATTCAGAACAAAGGAGGCTTTGTACACTTAGGGTTTACACCTCACTGATCCTTCTGGATGCATCTCCATTCCATAGAAAGTAAATTACAGCACAAGGACTTGGTTGCAAGAAGTCTGCAAGACTTGGCACATGCCATGGTCAGATGGCAGGTTATCCTGCCAGTCTGCAATCCCTGAGGTAAACAGAGATTAATCCCAGCCTGGTAGGAGAAGTTTCTGAGGAACTTTATTTTTTATTTCACAATGCTACCACAAGGGAAAAAACAAGCAAACAATAAAATAAAATTTAAAAAAAAGTAAAAAATTCTAGATTTATATCTTGAAGGGTCAATTGACTATTGGATTTTATTTTTTTTTTTTGACAAAGTTGAAATGTTGTGGATGAAGCTTCTGGATAGTTTTATTACATAGATACTGATATAAGCTTCTGGTAAGGGTTAGCCTTCCTTATGACAGGATTAAATGAAGGAAAAAGGAGGTGCCAAGGTGGCTATATTGCAAATGGAAATATGCCATAGGGAGGCTAAAAACAAAACAAAAAAATAAAAAGCAAACAGGCCCTCCCTCTCTAGAGACCTGGAAGAGAAAGAAACACAAAGCACTGATTGTGGGTCTGTTCTTCCCAAAGCATCTCTGTTTGCCAACACATTCATATTACAGAAAAAAGTGCTCACATCTTTTCCCAGCTGGGGATTCTCCATGTCTCCATACCTGCTCAATCCCATTTAGTCACAGGCATAAAGATGGGCTAAAGGTGTTTGACACCCTTTCTAATTTACTAGGAATGCCTAGAAGGCACAAGGACTCTTATTTCAGAAATGGGCTCCACAGCAGAGGTCAGTTTGAAGGCTGTATGAGCAGTGAGGGGTGTGCTAAGAGATTGTCCTATATCTATGAAAAAAACAACAAAAAGCAAGCAAACAAAAAATGTGCATCTCAAAAATCCATGAGCAGTGTGTTTGTAGAACTTTCTTGAGAATAGTAAATCATGTATTTTAATTTTGACCTCTTTGAATATTTCACATTTTTATTGTCATGGCAACTGGTGTTTTTCCCTTAGAAATATCAGCAATTCAAACCATAATTTAATTTCTCTTTCTGGTTTCTCCATACCACTGGATTATTTACCCCTAAAAGAACTCCAGTATAATTTTTGTGTTCCCACTTTAACAAAGGGATGTGGCAGTGGAACATCATGTACCTGGGTAAAATTCATAACTAGGCACTAGAGTAGCTCTCCAAGTCAGAGATGGATTTTGGCAGGAGCCAGGACTTCTCCAGGTGTGATCACAGCTGTCTGAGTTGGTTTTTTTTGTGTCAGCAACATTGCCCAACTCTGCTCCTTATATGAACCTCAGTACCAAGGCTGTGTATATATATATATTAAAAAAAATAAATAAAAAAAATCCCTAAAACAAAAAACACAAGGAAAAAATAATTAAGCTACTATCCTACAGTAAATTCTATATTAAATCCTATGTTCATATTTGGATCTTATGGGGTTTAATCTTTGTAGACTAAAGCTGAAGGAACACCTATGACCACCAGCAGAAATTGTGCTAATAAGGCATTATACTGGAACACTGTTTTGCAAAACATACAGGATAAAGACCTCTCCCATGCAACACCCATGAACATTTGGAGGTCAGCTTTAACTTTTCATGCAGAACATAAAATCATAGAATGGTAGGGGTTGGAAGGGACTTTGGAGAATATGGAGTCCAATTGCCCCTGCCAGAGCAGGATCACGAAGGGCAGGCCACACAGGAACAGATCCAGGCAGGTCTTTTAAGTGTTCAGAGAAGGAGACTCCACAAACTCCCTGGGCAGACTGTTCCAGGCTCTGTCGCTCTCACAGTGAACCCCTTTTTCCTCAAGTTGAGGTGGAACTTACTGTGTTTCAGGTGATGAAATAGCAGCATCTGGCTTCTTTGGTGTCATTCCTTAGGACTTCTTATTTGTAATAATTCCTTAGATATTGGGCTATCTGTTATACTCCTATATTTATAGGAGTTAACAAAGCCTAATGAAGATTTTTAATGGATATATGCCTTGTAGGTGGGTTTTTTAAGGTGAAAATACTGACAGAAGTTATTTCTTTAGGAAGCTTTTCCTGGTCTAGGGACATTCATAATGCCTCTCTCCTGTGTAAATTATCTGATGTCTAATGGTGACAGACGTGTACACACATACACAGACTGTGATTGCATAAGCCTTGTTTCCCGATTAAACCATGCTGAAAGAACCCATCAAGAATGCTAATCAGAAATTGAGACCTTCAAATACTCTATGATGTAACAGCTACAGCTTTTCATGTCAAGTCACAAAACATCTATATGCACATATATATATAGGTTTATAGACATGTATATTTACAGTTTATAGCTAAACCTGTATATATTTGTGTATGAGTGAATATATATATATATGTACATTTTTGCTGTACTATGAAGCCCCTTTGGCAGTTCTGTTGCCTGTGTCAGTGAACATGTATTAATTTGCTAAGACCCAGTTTACTGCACAATTCATTCAAAATATGAAATTGAGCAGAGGGGGTGGACTGTCATTTACCCATAATCCAACCTGGGGTAAATGGGCCCTGGACACCGATGTGTTTAGAAATCCGACATAACCTGCAAAACATTTTTTCACCCCTCTGATTAATATGGAGACACTGGTGTGAGTTTTATACACTCTGCTCATCAGGCCAATGTATAGTGACTTGCTGAGCTGAGACATAAATATGGCCTAATCATCAAATGTGGATTCAGGTCTCCCCTGCTGAGCAGGTAACAGTCTAAAGTGTTTAAACTGATACCTGCCCAGCATGTGGTATCTTAATCAGCATTGCATTCCTGCACTTCCTCCGTCACTTTGGTCTACAGAGACAATGACCTCAGGAAGACAATTTTATTTTAGTGTTCAAATTTGCCTATATGAATATATTTTTAACTCCTGCATTGCCTCATGGATGAGCACTGCAGTCTTCATGCAAAAGAAAAGGTCACCTGGATGAAGGGAACTACAAAGAGAGGTCATCAGATGGAAGGCTGAAAACAGAACCTTAATGAACAGTTTAGGAGTTCAGAATTTTTTTTTCAATTTTCATCATTTTAGGGCAATAGTAGAAGCTAGGCTGGTGTGGTAGAGATTTACAAATCACATTCGTCTCCTGCAACCCACAGAGTTGCAGGATGGCTGCAAACAACTATGGTCACTCTGGAAGGTGGAGGCAGAAGCAGCTCATCCCTGAATATGCCATTCTCCCCACCCCTCCTGCAGACAGAGGACCAAACCCACAGAGAAAAAAAAAACCAAACAAAAAAACCCCTAAACAAACAAAAAAAACACAACCCAACCCAACATTCCATATATATCTAGAGCAACTCATTTGCACCCCAATTTTAGGATGGGTTGATGGACTAAGAATGTGAAGTTTTCAATAGCTGACCCCAGCTTTGAGCATCCTTCCTCCCTGCAGCTCCCCCAGGACTAGGGTTTCCTGGCACACTCCCTTGTTCCTCTCCAGTGAGTCACCTGGTTCCCTTGCCATAAACTGTGGCTGAGGACAACAAGTGTCTCCTTCCAGGCAAGAGAGGTCCTGGCAGAGTAGAAAGAGTCTCCTGGACTCTTTGGCTTTGTTTCTCACTTTGGAGAAGCTGGGAAAGAAGTGGAAGGAGTGGCAGAGCTGGGTGGCTGCTGGAGCAGCAGGAGGGCTTATCTACAGCTCTCACCCCAGTTTTATGAGGGGTTGATGGACTGGGAAGGATGTGAAGTTTTCAGTACCCAAACTCAGTTTCAAGCATCCTCCCTCCATGCACTTCCCCAGGGACTTAGGGTTTCTTGGCACACTCCAGCAAGTCACCTCATTCCTGCCCTTGCCATAAACCGTGGCTGGACACATTGAGTATCCCCTTCCAGGCAAGAGAGGTCCTGGAAGTCTCCTGTTCACCTTGGCTTTGTTTCCCACTTTCACCCTGGCAGATCAGAAGGAGTCTCCCAGACACCTTGTCTTTGTTTCCCACTTTCACCGCAGCGACGGAGCTGGGTGGCAGCGGGAGCGGCAGGAGGGCTTATCTCCAGCTCCCAGCACTTCCCCCAGCGTGCGTGTGGGAGCCGACGTGCCACAAATTTCCAGCATCAGGGGGGTGAAGAACCACGGCCGGGCCAACAGGAAGGCTCTCTTGCCGTGCGCCCGCGCACCCTGGCCACGTCCCGCCGGCTGCGGGACTGCAATCGGGCAGCTGCAGGGATTTCCCGTCGCTTCCGCCCGGGCGGGTGCAGGCCTCTCCATCTCTTCCTGCGAGGCCAGTGGTGGCTCGGCAGCGGCCGCCAGGCCTCAGGAAGCCGTCGGCCGAGAGCGAATGGCGGCGGACGGGCAGGCGGGGGTGAGGAGGTGACAGTGGCCAAAAACCTATTTGTTCAGTGGCCGCCACACCGACACGCGCTGGCCGGGCTGGAGGAAAACAAAAGGGGGATGTCTGCTTCAAAAAGGCAGGAAATGAAGCAGCGCGGGGGACGGAGAGACCTATGGGGACTGGGCTGGGGCTTTTCTCTCTTAACCTATTGTTTCATTATATTAAAAAAAAATAAAATTGGGAAAAAAGAAAGAGAGAAAACAACAACAACAAAAAAAATATATTGAACGCATCCTGTGACCTCTTATCAAGCCATCAGGAAGAAAAACAAACAGCTCATTCATCTAAAGGCCGAGGGTGTTTTTGATGTGACTTGTCAAATCCGTCAGGCCAGGCGGGCGGCTGCAGGATCGGGATCATCACCCCTCCCTGGACCCCCACTCGTTGCCTCACTGTGGAGCTGTTTGTGAGGGTTTCTATATATGGCACTGGGCATTTCCCAGCCAGCCATGGCCTCCCTGGCCCCCCGGGGCCTCTGTTCCCTGTGTGCAGGAAGTCTTTCATTCCCCTCTTATCTGCAAACCAGAAGATTTTGATGGCTGATATTTCTCCCACTCTATGTCCCCTCCCTTTTTTTGGCCAGACACCTATAACTTTCCACTCTTCTTCTTCCAAAGGAGGTGACATTTAAGGGAAAACAATGCCATTGCTTTATTTAGCTCTTACCTATGATTTCTATTTTTTTTTAATTATTCTTTTATGGCTGCCATACTCATAAAGAAATGGAATTATGCTCTGAAGTGCTACAAATCTGACCCAACAAAACCTCAGTGAGTCCTAGTTCACACACACAGCCACATAAACTTGTTTACATCATGCCTATAAAAAAGCTGTCTTCACTTCTTGGATCTTTGGCTAAGCTCTTAGATTTTTAAAGCTTGAAGGGGTCATCAGGTCACCTATGCTAAGCTGCTCTATAATTCTAGTCTTAGTTTTTCCCCCATTTTCCACTGTAGTGAGCCTAATAAATCATTTTCAGTTAAATGATATCTTTTAGAAAGGCTCCTGATCTGAACACTTCAAGAGATGGGGAAGCCACCATATCCGCTAGTCGCCTGGGTCATTCAACTTCAGCAAAGCACTTAAAATATCTTCTGGGTAGAAACTGGTGTGCTATTCTGACACATGATGCAATCTTATGGACAAGGCTTTTACAGCTTCAGAAGAGCACAGTTAAATGACTACCTCTACAGAGCAGATGTATAAAGGACATACTAAAGAGTCTTATTATCTGATTCAACCAGCTGAAGTCTCACGAAAGGTGCTGATACCAAAGATACATCCCTTTTTTGTGGTGTACAACGTTCCTTGTGCTGGCCTCACCTGAAGACCCCATGGTAATGCTCATGCAGAAAAGGTCTTTCATGAGAAAGGACGTTTCTTTTACTACTATATGATCTCTGTGCTGAGAGGAAACCCAGGTATTCTCAACAAGGTATTTTACCCCCCTGGTCTGCTTCAGATGGCTGGTGGAGATGTGGGCTGTGCTGACTTGGTCCAACACCAGAAAATCCCACACCTACACTATCTTCATGCCATAGACAGTCCACTGCATAATTAAAACATCAGCAGGTGCCTGCAAACAATTAAAGGGTAACCCACAAATGTAGACTCTTTTGGTACTAACACTGATTTAAAATTTCCAGCAGAGATAATGATCCCTACAGGAAATGCAAATGAAACTTATAAATACATAACAGAAAATTGGGCCATAACACAGCTAAGATTATTTCTTTAGGTGCCTCATTGTTACTGGTGCTTCATTTTCAAGAAAGCAGGCCATGGTAAAAGTGCAATGATATATCATTGTGAACCACTGTTTGGAAGCTCACTTGACCTTTCAATCTTGGTACTTTCTATATTAATCCCATGCTGCATAAATTATAAGAGGGAAGATAAATATTTAGTTTCTTACTGTTCTGAACAAAGTCCCACAATGTTTTCTTTGCTGGCTGAAGCAATTCAGAGGCAACCAGGAAGGAGGCAGACGGCCCAGTTGTCTTCCCATGATACTGGTAACAGACTGCACATCTAATTGCAAAAACAGAGAATAAGGCAGATTTTTTTTCAGATTTTCAGAGAGACATAAATACAGGAGAGTGGACTAAGAAAGGGAAATAGAAGACTAGGGGGAAAAAAATATAAATTTATCTACACTGTGGCACCTAAATTTGCTCTGGATTTATAGAAAGACTTTCAGAAGAGCAAAGAGGAGTTAAGCCTCCTTCCCCTCCCATTTAATATTCAGTAAAAATTACTCTCAGAGGCTTTGAACATTTCCCCACCACATACTTCAGAAAAGAAAACCAAAAAGCCCTCCAAAACAAAACATGCAACTCAGAAGCTGATTTTTTTTTCTCTGATTTATGAGCCCAAATTAGGACTGTTTGATATGAAAATTTTGCCCAGAGGATTTAGATATATGTAAGCAATTTTCCTCTTATTCCCAATACACTGTTGTGTTCAAAAGCACTTCATGAACTTGATAAAGTTGCCCAGTAGGTCTAATGGTTAGCTTGAACCAATTACCTTGAGTAACATCAGTGCTTTCTTTAACTAATTTATCCTTGGCTATCTCCAGTGAGTTAGATCTGTGTCCTTTTAAGTTCCCATGAAGTTTAGCTCCAGTTTCTGGCTTCAGCTGAAGCAGAAATTGCACAGTGCGGGGACTGTGACTTAAATCACTATTGCAGATGATTGTAGATCTACAAGGGAAGAGGTCAAGGGTGGGTATTTGGTATCACTTCTGAAACTGGAGGGACAAGTTAAAGCAGGGAAGTGAGGAAGAAGTGAGACAGCTGACTAAAAACTGATAGCCTGTAATTTCTAGGAAGTTTGAAACTGGCAGTTTAACTGTCTCTGGATTTTACTGATCTCACTGACAACCTGAATGGCTGATGCTATGGACCTCTCAGTTTCCAGATTCTAGCAGAATTGACAGCCACCAAGTAAGCATTTAATTTTTCAATGGACCAGGTTTAGAATTTGTAAGGTGTGTTCATCCGCTGAGTCTCCCTGCCTCTTTAAAGCTCTTCAGTTCATTAAACTCACAACATACTGATGGTCCTGAGTAAAAAAAAAAAGGACTTCCAGAGCCTTCAGAGTGAACCTTGTAGAAAGAACAAGTGTGAAACTCTTGAAGGCTATCTTATCCCCTTATCGAGAGTTAATGGGATTTTTATTGATTCATTGACGGGAGATTACACTCCTTAGTGTCTTTGTCATTAATACTTATTGGTAAAATGTACAACATGTTGAAGGTCAATATCTCATCCATATCTTTTTTTTTTCCTACTTCGGTTCCTAGTATTTGGAAAAGTGGCTCTGAGATGCCAGTCAACTACAACAGGGACTGTTAAAAGAGGCTCCCACTACCAGCAACTAAGGGAAATCTTCAAACATTGCCTTTCACAGACAGATTGGCTCCATATCCTTCTATACATACAGTACCAGAATGATAAAAAAAAAAAAAAGAAAAAAAAGAAAAGTTAGACAAATATTTATACATATGGCTAATGAGAACACCTGGCATAGCAGGCAAACAAGCTAATGGGAAAGCAATGGAATGGATGTGGATCTCACGGTGTGTATTGCACCCTAAGCAGCTTGTTTTCTCTACTGATGTCTCCTTCAAAGAGCCATTTGCTCCACCGAATGAATGTGCTAGATCTACTGCCCTTGAAAACAGTTGGGTTCCCACTCTACCTCAGGGCAAATGCAAAAGCCATCCGGCTTTGGAGGAAGGCTCATTAAAACCTTCATGTACCTGTGCCTTTGCAGAGATGTCTAGCAGGCTGGTGATGGCATTCAGATATAGACAGATGTCTCCTAGGACTCGGGCTGGCACCACCAATTTATCTCATGTTGACCACAAAATAACCATCACCTTATAAAGACTTCCATTTATTACTAGTGACTGGTGAACCTCTGGAGGTTTGCTTGGGACAAATACCAATTCAGCTGCCAAACCTTATCTGAACTATCTGAACCTCTCGTGTCTAAAAAATTGGGCTGGAAATCTAATCAGATAAGGATTTACTCTGTAATTGACTGTAGTTATTGCTTCCAGATGGGATAGAATTACTGACATAACTGCCCTTTCTCTTGGTGTTTGGTGTATCCCATTCTGGCTCATTACTTGGGAAAAAAGTATAGGTAACCAAAAATCTACATATATTTTATATTGTCTAAATTTGAATTGATCTTCATTTTCCTGGTTTTCACTCTCAAGCCTCCATTTCCCAATTGCTTCTGAAATTCAGAAATCTGATTTTTTTCAGTAGACAGTTCTTTGATTCCAGAGTTGTTTTGCTAAGAATCATAGTCAAAGTGGGTAATCAGGAAGGATGGGAAGATGCTCATACTGCCATGTTTAGGAAAGCTGCTGAATGAAAAGCCAGTAAATATACAGGTAACTGGAACCACCTGCCTGAACTTTGACTCTTTTTTTTTTTTCTTATGAAAAGAAGTCAGCTAAATCAAGTATTCTGTTAAAAAAAAAAAAAATGCCCACAGCAACTCTATTGCTAAAGCTTTCCTTTGATTATATAAATGTTTATAATGTACTCAGATTTTTAAGTGTAATGTTTCATTCAGTTAAGGATTTTTTTAAAATTTTTTTTTTTTTTTTGTGATTTCTTGGTTTGATGACATTTTTGGAAATTGTTTTTTGGTGTTGATTGACAAGACTTCCCACATCCTGGGCCAGACTTACTCTGAACAAGCTGAAAACTGAATATGCAACATAACAAATATGAATATTTGTCTTACTCTTATGGAACAAAACAAACGCTACTGTAGAAGTAAACAAGCAACCAACATCCTCCAGAAATCCAATATCATTGGTATGAGGAAAAAGACTGGCACTTATGGTGGGTCAGGATTCTGTAAGAATGAGAATTCTGAAAGGTTGGTTTTTGTTCAGTTTCAGAAGTACAAGGATTCAGAGAAGAGCTGAGATTGTTTAGATGGTGCTTTAGTGTCCAGTCCTTGCTTAGACCATGCTCGGGAGTAGCAGATGCACCTGAGGGACTGGGAAGAAAAGGCAACAGAAGTTGGTAGGTTTCAAAAGCAAAGCATATCTTGCAAATGAGAAAAAAAAAGAAAGACCATTACTGTAAATCACAGATATGTCCACAAGTGCCATATGATTTTGATGGTGCAGCATCTTCACACAGGGTCACCTAGTTATTAGGAAGAGAGACATTCCCATCTGAGTACAGGTCAGTGGTCCTGCTAGTGCTCTAGCCTGTCTCTGACACTGCCAATTTTGAAAGATGAACTGTGGAGTAGTTTCCCAAGGGAAGCAGTGGAAGTCCCATGTCAGGGGACTTTTACAACTAGACCAGACAAAACACTAGAAAATGTTCTGTAGCTGTAGTGAGCAATTCTACATCAGCAGGGAGATGGATTGAATGATCTAATATGGCTCTTCCATCTGCAATTCCTGTGAGTCTATGAATCACATTTCTGTGTGGCAATGCAGCAGAGTAAATACAGTGCAGAGCAGCACCATCAGCTATCTTGGTGTCTGTAACAGTAACATGAGTAAATTAGGCAGACAATTTCAAAAAGGGATATATTTGACTCTCCAGTTTTAAATCCATCTGTTCTAACTGGCTATCGTAGAGTATGCTACTGCTAATTCCTGAGTGGTGCAGGCTAGATAACAAGATCTTTTTGTCAGGTATGCTATTAGCAAAGAACTAAACCATTATTAGTTCAGGTTTTCTTGCACAGAGCTGATTTTTCCTAATTCACATTTTGGATTAATACAAAGACTGACCCAGCTATCCAAAGCCTCTGAGAATTTTAACTTTAAATATACAGAAGAATCTTGCTAAAGTAGACTATAAAAAAAATAAAATCAAAAATATGTCAGCTTAAGATTCAATGTGCCTTCTAACAGGAAAAGCAAGACTGAAGGGATTGAAACATCTTATTTCCAAACAAATGAGCTCAAGCTTCATCCTGGTCCTGTGCCCAGATGAATAAATTTATGGACATTTGTGTGGGTGTCAAAGGTAACCCAATTATCAGATTAATCAAACATTTGGTTTTTTGCACCCAACCAAGACCAATGGGTCAACCAAGCTTTGAAAGACCTCTAGGGTTAGGAAAGGGAATTGGTTTAGGAAAGGGAAGATTCAACCATATCATACTTCACCTTCAACAGTAATTACTATTAAACAGAATTATGTGAAACATGTTTGCATGATATTTCTATAGAAATAAGAGTCATCCATATAGAGAACTGACAAAAAATTAAATCCAGTCCAGTCCATATCTACCTATGTAGATCTATCTGTGTAGATGTACACTCACAGCATTTACAGCACATCTAAACAGAAGGGCTGGACATTTATATGGATATTATTCAAGACTTTATGTCTACATAGATTTGTGTGTGTGTATTTCAGCCACAACACTGAATGTGCAGGTTTTTAGTTGTCAACAAGCCTGCATGAGTACCCTGACTGACTATTCATGAAGATACTGGAGAATTCAGTTTCGTGACATTTAGACCTGTTGATTTATTCATTCTGAACTTCAGCATCATTTCTTCACTATTCTTCATTCAGTTTTCCCTTGTTTAAAAAGTTTCATTCACCCAGTCATAAATAAATAAGTAAATAAATAAATAACCAGTAGGTGGCTTGGGTAACCAATTCCACACCTTTGTGGAGAATGAAATTGAACTGTTTATAAATAAAGCATAAGCTGAGATGTGTTTGCATAAACTATTTGATAAACACTTAGGAAAAGAGCTATTGAGAAAAAAAAAATCTTTCTATTTTTTGTTGCAAAAATGAAAAACATTTTCTGGGAGGGTAAATGTTTGCACCTTTTCCTCTATTTTTGGACCAATTAAATATAAAATACAGAAACTGATTACAGATTACTGCTTGAACTTTGTAGTTAAAAAGTTTTCCCACTAATACTAAAAAAACCCAAGAATGTAGTTGGTCATGTTTATTCCTGTTAAAGGGGACTGCCACTGTAGCTGTCTTCAAGTTTGGCACCTGGATCTGGACACATCAGCCAAATCTCCTTGAAAATGAAAGAAAAGAAACAAGCTCTTTTCTAGGATAACCCAGCCCAGCCCAAGAAAGAAGTCTGCAATAGATGTTCTGAAGAGCTAAAAAGAAACAACCTGGAGAAGTAGCTTGGACATGCAGGTTTTGGTTGACTAAAGCTGGATTAGATGTGTACCCTCATAAAACCTTGTCAAACCAAGATAAATTAGTTTCTAGTGGCATTTGCAGCTGTTACTCAACTACCAAAGGAGCTATGAACATCAGATAAACTACATCTGCATAAATGCAGTAATAACAAAATGCAGTATCTTTGCCATTGCTGTAGAATGAATGGCAGCATTAAATAATCAGAGATGTATATTTACATCCTATCTGTTCTGTATCTGGATTTACTAGAAAGCAATCTACAATTACAACAAACTCTTTGTACAACTTCAGGGCAAAATAGACTGCAAAGGCTGCAGAGCTCAGGAAGGATTTTTATTATCTGTAGGTTTCTGGATTAGGTAAGGCAGACGCTGAGAGGTTTGTACTACAATATAGCCCCCAAACTTAAATGTTGTGACATTAGCAAGTAGCTTATAATTGAAGTGTGTTGCCATTTCACCAGGCTTTCATTTATAGGAGAAAGTGCAAATTCTATTCTATGTGAACTTTAGATACACCCAACTTTTTTCTTTGTTCTTTTCTTTAAAGCTTTGCAACAAATGCATCTCCATATGCTTATATTAGTTAATCTAGTATTAAACATATTGGCTGTGCAAATGTTGGCATGCATTAATAAATGTTTTCATTTTTTTTTAATTCTTTTTTTCCCCCCCCTTACTTTAAATTCTTCCTTTGACTACACAAGCAACAGCTGTCTAGCTTCCTGTTCAGTACTGGATCTAATGCCTCTACAGAAATCTAGGTCAAAACACTTGGAATGCATGAATATCAAACAGAGTTTTCAAAACAGCAAATGAATACATCTTTAACTGGTGACATTTTCCTGTAACATATGGCTGCAAGCTCAGGGGACTGCATGCTTTTTTGATGAATATGTTCCGTCAAAAACTAAGGAATGGCAGTGGGCTTATATCACCTTCTGTTTTGCCTTATGAAATGATAATGCAAACTCATAAATGGATACTACTATCACAAGACTTCTGCCTTTTGTCCAATCCCAAAGTAGTACAAGGCCTAGTGGTTAAGAGCCTCACTCTTTGGTCACGTTAAAGTATAAAAGATAACTGTCAAAGATGCTTTTTTGTAAAACACTTGCCCATGTCAGAGAGGGCATAAGATTACCTGCATTTCCATACTGGTGGAAAACAGCAACATACGGTACCAGGAAAGAAGTACAAAATAATTCTGAAATTCAGCAAAGACATTAAACCATGCATATAATTTGTTTGTGATTTAACAGAGGTAATATGAGTATAGTTTAGCTTGACAGAACAAATATGCCCGGATAGTTAGTTTTTAATGATAGAAATAAGAGAATAAAAGAATAAACTAAAATTAAAGTGCTGGAATCTCAATAAACCCCATATCAACACTAAAGTGACAGTCCAAAGAAAGCTGCTCTAACAAGCTTGTCTGTAATTCTCTGAGAAGAAAGCAAGGGTTTGGCAGCAACAACAGAGCCTGTTGAATAATTAACCAACTACCGATTCTGACCAGTAGGAAACGATGGAGCTATTATTTCTGATCATGTATTCATCTTCCCAAATAACAAAAAAACATTCCTGCCTAATGTCTCTTTAGTTTGATGAAGCAGGTAGAAAACTGTCTAATTAAATACTCTCGAATTTTCCATAAGACTTGGGGCTGAGAGGCATGTCAGCTGGAAACACTGAGTGTGCAGGGGGTTAAAATATTATTGTGGCCAAGGTCTTTGCAGATTCTGACCTCCAGTACCCCGTGGGATGCAGTGGGGCAAACAAATGGTGAATTCAGCCCTGTTTAAAACATCCAGAAAGTTTTTTTCTAGGTTGCCACTCATGGAGCAAATGTGAGTGTTGAGCCCATTCAGATAAGCTTTGACTATATGGAACTGTGTTTTAATATGAAAATCTTATTTTAAACATCTATTACTGTAATGTAAAAGCTTTATGTTGCTCACTATGTATCAGGTGTACCATCTCATGTATAGGTCTCTTTTCAGTTAGGTAGACCTTCCCACCTTCTTCTGTCCTTCATCTCCAAAGCTCCACATTAAAACAACCAAGAACACAAATTTCACAGAATCACAGAATAATGATGATTGGAAAAGACCTCCTAGATCACCGAGTCCAACCATACCTACACCAACAAAAATGCTCAATACCCAACCATTCATTGTCCCTTTCTGATCTCTCCCTAGTCTTATCTTGCTGGTGCAGCTTGTAAGCACTGGGCAGAGACTGGGGAAGTAGCATTTGAGAGAGAAAGAATCTCACATTTCAGTGGATTTTGAATTATTTTTTTTAACAGTTCTTGTAAAGAAAACCATCTTTAAAAAGATGGAAGGATGAACAAAATAAATGTACAAATAAAAAATGATTATCATTAGCTTCCCATACACTCCTCAAAATTTACAGGAAACAGATATGTTTTCAAAGCCATTTCAGGTAGGTTTTTGATATATACTCTGCAAATAAAGTGGTTGGTTAAATCAAAATGAGAAACATAAACCCTTTTAAAATACATGGTTTTATTTTCCCTGTATTTTTCTACCATTTCTAAAAGCAGCTTTGGAAACATGCAGTGTCATTTCTCCCCCCCACCCCTGTCTCCCTTGCTGTCTTTTATACATCTTATTGTCACTCAGGTGAAAACTTCACTAAGTTTAACCTTAGAAAGGGAACAGCAAGTGTTTAACCTTCACACTATGAGCAAATGTTCTTATAAAAATCCCCATCAATACAGTATCTATATTAGGGGTCAGCTGATGAAACCATGTATGTATTTGGTTACTGGTGACACCTTCTTTGTGTCACCCAATGGTCTACTTAATATTTGCTCCCTCATTGAGAAATATTAACAATTTATTACATATTTACCATTTGTCCTTAGTTTAGCAAAATAAAAAAAAAAAGGCCATTTTCAGAAAACCAAAATGCCTGGTTGGTACGGGAGGAGAAGTAACAATAAAATAATTTCATTTTGCAGATGAAGATATATATTCTCTGAAATCAACAGAAAAAAAAACCAACTTTGTTGTACTTTCTTTAGTTCTAGAAGTCCTCTACTTAAATAAAACAGAAGGTTCTGTATGCTTACATATCTTTCCAGCTATGGGAAAGAGAAAGATAGCAGAGCTACACAGCTAACTGAGCAGGGACAGTAATGTTTGAGCTATGAAAGCAAAGCTCATTTATGTTCTAAGCTTATTTTATTTTTCTTAAATCAACATTAAGAAGGAAAAGTTGAGATATTAATTACCCGTTTACTGCCAATGTACCGGAAAATGTAATTTATAGACCACTTGCAAAAAAGTACTTGCTTAATGTAAGAACTCAAATTATTCAAATAACATTTTGAATTTGATTATTCGTATAATTGAAATATTGCTCTCGCAGACTGAATTGCTTCTCTGAGTTACAACCTGAGCAACAGTTAACTAAGACCACACTCACTGTGGATATTATCACAGATGTGAGCAGGAAAGGGATAGAGGATAAACCAACTTACAGCAATTACCTGGAGAAATTTATGGGCAGAGAATCGAGGTTTAATTTGAAACTGGGGATTCCACATAGCAGAGCTGTTGCCACTCCCTTTATTTTCACATATGGACTAAGATCATATTCATTTGTTCCCATCAATCTGCATCCCTGAAATGAGTGATGAGAAGAAACTAAATCATCTGTGTCCAAACTGTCTGACCAAGCCCTTGAGCAAGTGCCAAACACTGCATTGTGACCAAACACAACAGAATTTATATCTGGTTATCCCAACAACTCAGAAATTTTGGAAATGCAGCTGTATAGATGTTGATCTGAAGTTTGCCCAGTCCTTCTCTAAGACCTTCCTGGAATCTCTACAGAATCTTGCCACTAAATATCTTCTGTGGAAAATTTATACTAAAAGCAAGTATCCCACTTCAGAAATTCTGACATGAATAATATGAAATGAATTTCCCTATTCTGCAATGCCAAGAAAAAATGGGGCAGAATCAACAGAGCTAGATACAGGTTATCTGTTGAGTAAGATCTTTATTTTGTTTTACAGAGATACCTTTCAATTCAAAGATATCTGCCTTTATCTTTTCAATATAAAAATAAGTGTTTCCTATCCATAATAAGAGGAAGAATGAGATTAAATGGGATAAAAGATAAATGCAACATTTCATACTTGGCACCTAAAACACTCATGGAAATAAACCTTCTGAAGCACAGAGCATATGAGGCTTTAGTGAAACTGGAGAAGACCTACTTCATATTTAAAAAATGGATTAAGATATTTAAACAATGTTGCATCTATAAAAAAAAAGAGTCTCACCTGGCCTAGAGCAAGTTTGATTCCAATGCATCTGGATTTTCTTAGTAGTAAAAAATCTCAGCTTTTCCAGGATTTAGAAAAGTGATTGAGGGAGGTCTAACCCTGTTTAGATTGATACTTTTATATAATTCTTAAATTCTTTACAGTATATGCATGTCATTTAATTTTTACTTAATATATTATAGTTATTTTATAGATATAATTATTAGAAGTAATTTATTATTCTTGGCACATTTTCCATCATATTCTCCTCCTCTCTCTCCACCTGGCTGTTAGTGAAGCCAAATGATCCTCAGGAGATGCAGAAGCTCATGTTTGTATATCTGACTACAGGAGAAAAACATTAAAGGTTTCTTCCCACTAAAGAAGGAAGCTCAGACACGTGACAAAAATTCAGAATAGGATATGCATCCAAAATAATTTTCTTATTTCGCATAGTGGTGGGGATGAATGGTGAACATTCCTTAACTTTGGAAAACAATGTAACTTCTTTCAGTCTCCCCAAATGGCTGAAAACATTTTAGCTGAAAACTGCCCCACAGCTTTAGGTATAGATTTTTTAATTTATATAAGACTAAAAGTTCTCAGGAAAACATATTAGTCCATCATGAAAACTTCTTTGGACCCTGATGCTGTTATTACAAATCTAATGGCATCCTGCTAAATCAAACAAATCAAAGCAGACCCTAAATTGTGGGATTTTAAAAGAAAATATGATTATTCCTTTCTCATTGAGTTTAACAGTTTAAATACCTAACTTTATCAGAATCTGACAATCCTATCCATAATCGGAGACTTAGTGTATAACAAGTTAGAAGGATTTTAAATGACAGATGAGCGTAGAGAATTATGGATGAAATTAAGTAGAAGCTTTTTTTTTCCCAAATTCTCAATGTCTCCAACAACTATGCTTCGTACTTTGCTGCCGAGAATATGCAACACTTAGACAGCCAATGGCATCATGTTTTCTGTTAGGTTTTTTTTCACACCCTTCTTTCCCAGCTTGTCTTTTCTTGTCTAGTCTTTTCTTTTCTAAACAAGTCTAATTCACTCTTCACATTTCAGCCTTCCCATCCTCCAATCTTTGCTATTCTTACCTTCTAGTCAGACTGCCTTTCAGCTAAGAAGAAGAGGGGTTAATAAAGCCATGATTAAGCTGTAAAAGGCTGACATTTAGATAGCAACTGTGAATCAACAGCTGAAGTATTAGTGGGAAGGATTTTAACTATTTTTCTCTCTAAGATGGGCCCCTTTTGCTGCAGCTCTTTCTTATATTCTACTTTTTCAAGGTGCGAGATGCAAATGTGTCACTACACTCTTGGCCTTCCCCCTTTCTATGCTCGCCTTCCAAGTCTCGATGATCAAAATTTGGTATCTTTTTGTCCTGAAAAACCAAAGATGGAGTTATTAAACACAGTGGAGCAGCTTATCCCGAGAACATTTTACTCTCACTCACAAGCAGCCAACTGAGGCGCAAGCCAAACTAGACAGAGAGAGACAGGGGAGAGGAGAGAGGCGGCACAGAGACCCCATTAGCGATTCCCCCACCGCGGTCTGAGTGGCAGCTGGGAACAAGGCACTAACTGTTTGCCCGTTGCCCATTCTTGTGTTATTGGGTAAAATAAAAGTTCTTTTCTCTGAGAATCTTTGTACAATAAAACAACTCTCAGTCATTCGCGAGTCAGGGGCGAGGAGAAAAAGGCCTCAGTGTAAAGTGCTGCAAACTGGCACATTGTTTCCAGTCATTTTCTCACTATTCACATATAAGGGGAATGAAGGGAGATGGC
>VYZU01018583.1:0-14733 GCA_013401355.1 Ceyx cyanopectus | reverse complement strand
TTGTTTGGGTTTTTTTTCCTGAGGATGCTGAAAAGGTTTCTCTAGAGCCATCTGTATTTTGTTACGTTCTCTGGATGAAAGCAAAAACCTAATTAACTTTTATCTCACCTGGTTTGCTCAGTCCCACACTGCTTAAATAATCACTCCTAAAAATTGGCCCTTGATTAAGAGTGTGGTTTTCTGGGAGGTTGTTTTTTTGGTACTGAAACTGAACTTAGATTGAACTTGGTGGAGAGCTTAGCTCTTCTTAGCAAGGCTGGAGAGCTCCCCTCCCCCAGACGCCTGGGTGCCTGTGTGCCCTCTGATCGGGGCTTTGTGGTATATTTATCATGCATGATGTAATAGCAGCTATTCCCTCAGTTGCCATTCCTGGATGATAATTTACACTTCCAGCTAAACCAGAAAAACCTCCACCCTTTCCCAGAACTCAGACTAGTCCCAGTTTTCACCCAGCATCCCAGAGCTCCAGCCTTCCCCTGGGGGCTGTCAGCCTTGCTGGCCTTCCTAGTGTGGGTCAAAGGGTTAAACCCCATGGATCTTGTGCCCTGTTCAGCCAGCAGAAATTCTGGGGTGAGTTTCACAGACAGCCCTCTAGGAATTTCAGAGGTGAGGATGTGCAGGAGAGGTTTCCTTAGCTCTGGATTGAGAGAGCCTGAGATAGCTGAGGAAGTTAATTAGTAAAAATCAAATTGATCTTGAGGAAGGAAGGAAGCAGAAGGGTGGGAATTGTAGACCACTTCCCTAGCAGCCTTTGGAACAAACTGCATCCTCCTGGTGCCAACACAGAGACAGGGTCTGATGTAGTTAGTTCTCTTTGAGAAATGCATTGGAGTGTTTCCTTCCTCCGGCCCTAGAGCTTGCCCGGGGTGTGGGCTCTGTACGTGTGACTCTGACTCTGGTGAGAAGGAAATGACTAAACTTTCTGTCAAACCACAGGAACAAAGAACATCTTTGATTTACCAAAATAGTCATGGTAAAGGAGCTCGGGAATAGAGTAAATCAATGAGAGACTGGTCCAGGGAGGGGGAGTGGGACTCTTCTGTCCTTCAGGACGGTGCTGATGGCAGAAGACAGACCTGGGAGGGCTGGAAGGAGCTTTATCCTGAAAAGCTGTGAGGACTTTCTTGCAGTGCAGAAGACAATGAGGAAATTGGGGCAGAACTATTGCCTGCCTCTGAAGAGAGGGGTAGAGCAGCTGTGGCAGTGGGTGGCTGTCACAGGGACAGCCCTGTGCAGTGGGGCATGGGGTCAAAATCCTCCAGCCACTGTGCTCCACTCCTCCTTCCCTGCTGCCTGGGGGTCCTGGCAGCCCAGGCAGTGGGAATCCCAAAGATCCTGTCAATTTGTGAGCCTTGTCTTGCTCAGCTGGAGTTGGGTATTTAGAATGAAGGGGAGAAGCTCTGTCTAATTATAGGTTTTCCATTTCAGTCCTTGGTATTACTTTAAGCAGGCTTAAAATAACTGGTTAACTAACTTTTTTCCCCTAGCTTTGTGGTTTCATACATGATATTCTGCAGTACCCTATATAGAAACCTCAACTATTTTTTTTTTCCCCACCTAACTTGTTTTGTATCTTTCCATTTGACAGATGTTTGGGTTTGGTTTTTTTTTGTGTTCTACAGGGCTTGCTACATAGTTACTTTGTACTTCAATAGCCTGAAGCCCCAGTCCTGTGACAGTGTCTGCTTATGCGGACTTATGTGTCACTGTCATTTGTATTCTGTGTATTATTTTTCCTTGGTGTTTTTGATAATTTAAGTCTAAAAATATTGCTCCAAGGAGCAATCAGAACCCAATCATTTTTGTGCCCTGAAACCATCTAGTATAGCTTTTTAGTATCTAGACCTGAAAATGGATTTTTTAAAAATCTTTTTGTGTGCTCATTTCCCAGTCATGCAGGAGCTGAATTCTCTGTGCTAGCTCACACCTGCTGGATATTTGCAATTGGTCTTTGTTGCCCCAAGTCAACATCTACTTTGTCTGTGACTCTTTAGCCCTATGCGATTTTTTTGAGCTGATTCTTTTTCTGATCATACTGCTTGTTGTCCTAAACTTCTGTCATTTTGGCATTCTTGCTCTTGGCATGATTTTTGTTTGGAGAGAAGCATCCTATGTTGCTGGTGCAGTGTTCTAGGTGGTGGTACCTGGAATGTTCCTGATAGTTTCAGTTGTTCTACTAGCCATATTTCATTGAGCACTCTCATGTGTTTCTGATTCTTAAGTCTCTTCTAATGGGAGCTTATATAATTGCCTAGGTTTATAAGGTTTTTTTGTTACTTGTTTGGAGTTTTATTCCTTTGCCTCCCCTTGTGCATTTCATTCTCAAAGTTTACCCAGAAACCTCCTGGAATAATTTTGTCAAGCTTCCCACAACAAGAAGCTCTTATTTTGACCACAGTCTGTAGATGAGAGTATCTGTGACTAAAACTTTCTGTCAAACCACAGCAACAGAACATCCTTGATTTACCAAAATAGTAATAGTAAAGAGGCTCAGGAATAGCCATGGGCAACAGTCTGCAGGATTGGCTGCTCTGACTTCCACTGTCTTCACACTCTGATCTCTAGATATTCAGTGCTATGGGGTGCTTGGTTAGGACTTTTTGGAGGTTACAATAGTGAGAAGGAAGCCCTGCAAAGCATCATTCCCTCTTTTCACTTCGTTATGTTATTAGTTAGGGAGGTGGAGAGCAGGCACAGGCCAAGGGTGTAAAGCTGCAATACTGAGAGACAATGTTGCTGGCAGTTATTTGGAATAAACAAGCTCATTGCCCCTTCTTACATTAGTTGTCATACTTTAATCTCTTGATATTGGCTTTTTTTAATGCTGTCATATGCATCATCCACTGTGCTTCTTGTATCCTGTGTCAAGTGATGATAAACTTGAATAAGATAGCACTGTTAAGTCACTTCAAACTTCATAGTGATTAGTTAAATTCCTTATTTCTCTCTTTTCAGTATCAGAAGTTTAAATGGAGTAGTACTTGCTCAAGAGTGACAGTGGAGATCAGGATTAAATCTGCTCTTCTGGGTGAGTAATCTAACTCACTGCATTACTGATGTATGCTCCCTATGTATCTGCTGGGTTTTATTGCTTGATACCTTTCACAACAGCTCCTTCAGTATTTTATTTCAAATGTCATTAAAATGATGCTGTATGCCATTTCCAGCAGGAGTTGTAGAAGGATGTCATGCTGCTTCTGCTTGTACAGACAACTGTTTATTTGGTGTCTTAAAGAACAGCCATCACTTAATGCAGTCTGAGTTGCTGTTCAGATTAAGGGAGGCTTTCCACATTTTAAAGACAGTGGATTTGAGGTTAACATATGGACTGTAGCAGAGTAACAAGGCATATTTTGATTATCCAAGTAATAAAACTGAAATGGCTGTTGGAGATCTTACGTGGTATATGCTGGACTTGAGCAGTACCAGTGCTCCAGTATGAGGCCCTGAACTGCTGTGCAATTCCAGAGCTGCATTCTCTGTGTGCAGTCCATCTGACTCAGCAGGTCTGTGGCAAAATACAGAGGAGCTGCCAAGAACTTTCAGGTTGCTGGGGCAGATTCATGTGAAAACACATTTAGCAAAATAGACTAACTGCATTAGACCTCGGAAATGGCCCGCTCAGTTGACTTCAAGGAGTGGCATTTTGCATTTGGTCTAGACTGATCTGATCCAAGTAGCCTAGTGCATGTCAGAGCTTGAAGTCTTGTTTTGGGAGTGATTATTCCTCATCTACATTGTTTTGTTTATTACAGTATGATCTAGCATGATTTAACATCCTCAATTCACACTGGAGAGCTGGGTGGAATCGCTGCCTCTGTGCTTCATCCCCCATCTGGGATGTGCTTACCCTGTAACACCACTGCTGAGGGCCCAGCTTCTTCCTGGGTCTCTCCTGACTCAAGCTGTTGCTTTTCCATGCTCTGTACAACTGCTTACTGAGACCAGTGTCTCCTAGCATGCTGCATCCTTTGTTTGCTGCCCCTCAGCTGTTCTGGACTCTGAACTACTCATCTTTGCCTTACCCCTGGGTGAGGAGTGCAGTGTTTGTACCATCCCTCCCCGAGGTGGAGAATTGAGGGCACCTCCCTTCCCCTGATGCACCTACCCAGGGCACAGCTGGTCACTTACTGGTTCACCTGTACACATCCCATGAAAGTCCACTCATGTCAGCTGCTGTCCCACAGGTCTACTGGGCTTCTCAGCTGCTATCTTAGTGCTTCAGAAGGCTGTCTCCCCACTCCAGCTGGGACTGGTTGCCTTTTTGTCTATGCTCTCTTGTGGTGCCTAGGATGAATCCTTTTCCTCTTCCCCTGCATAGCCTGATGTTCCCTACACCACTGTAGGATGGCTGATCTGGTCAGCAGTGGCTGCTCTTCTACACAGTGCTTAGCAGCCTGTGCAGAAGAAAAGAAACCAGGGGATTCTTGCCTTGTGCCCACAGATTTGCTAGCAGTCACTGGGCTTTGGAAAGGGCAGCAGTCTCCTCTGCTGACTGGGACCCTGCTGCCTGGGGCTCTCTTGCTTTGGTCATTGCTGATTCCTAGTGCTATCCCACTTCCCTAGCCTTACTGCAGGTCCACAGTATGCAAGGACTGGTGTCTCATTTGAAATGTTATTTCCCTTGTTTTACTCCATTTCCCACTCCTTAGTTTTGGAGCCCATCTTCTTGGATCTCTGTCCCTTCCCACACTGTGTGTGAGCTCTTTGTGGGATTCACAGGCTGCCTAAAGTTTCACACTGGACCTGGAAAGAAGTGGTTGTTGCTCCTCATTTGTCAGGAACTTCGAACTCCAGTGCCAGATACTTTTATTCCATAGTTCTTCAATCAGAGGTCTGCTGGCCCCAGGAGCAGTTATCACCTGTTGCCTCTCATCCTGATCACATTTCTCCAGTTTTATTGCTGCTTATCAGAGTTGCTGGGATTACACTCCATCTGGCCCTGCACACTCCAGCTGGATTTGAGTAGATCATGTTGGTTGGCAGCCCCATTCTGTTGGGAGACTCAATCTGCTGGCACCACCATGCGAATGTCTTGCCTTTGCTGGAAGTCTCTACCTCTCAGCTCTCCAAATGCTGTGCTGGTTTCCCCATCCCAGGAACAGCAGAAACAGCTTCTTGTCTCCTTATCATGTCTCAAGCCCCACATTGGGCGCCAAACTCCTGCATGGCTGCTGGAGCAGGGGGTCTGGTGTGCTGCATGCCAGGGCAGGTGTGGGGCTGGCATGGGGCATGGCACAGCTCAGGCTGCCTTGGCTTCAGGGCATGCAGGGTTTTGTGTTGACATGTTGCCCAAGTCTGCTGCACAGCACAGTGTCCAGTGCATAGTGAAATTCCTCATTTGAGGGAAACATGGTGCCTTCCCCTTGCCAAGACCTCCCCTGCAATAACCCAGTATGTTGTTGTAGCAGTATTAGGGCATTAAATGGCACAGGGATACTAATCCAAAGTCAGTTCTGATCTGGTTTGCTGCTGGGTTTGTTAAGAGGTAAAAACACCTATTTATTGAAGTAAATGTTTCTCTTGTGTGAATGACACCTCTTTTCCCACATCAAGCAAGCACTGTTATGATGCTTTTGGTCTTTGCATTCTACATGACATGGTTTGGGTAATGTTACTGTAACTTAAGGTTGTGCTCATCCACAGTGAGAGGATGAGGGTGGCTCTCTAATATGCATAATCTCTGCAGAGAGAGAGGGTCATGCTTCTCTGGAAATAGTCAGCATACTGCCCTGTTTATCTAGTATGTCACTGCTCTGTTGCATGCTGCATTTCCCTGCCTCCCTCCCAGTCGCTTTAATTGTCTTTCTCTATCGTGACAGTTGCTTTATATTCAGAAAATTTATATTCATCCCACACAAAGCTTTCAAAGCTAATTTCATTTCTTCCCTTCTCTGAGAAATTCTTTCTGTTCTTTTTAAGACAGAGAATGTACATTTTCCCTATTTATTTAAACAAGCTTATTTTGTCTATGGAATCCTGGTCAAATTATGTTTCTTCACTTGCGCTTGTAATCTTTTGAGGTTTAGATATTGGAATAATCTTTGTGAGCTGGAAGAAGATTGTCCAATCTGTTTTAACATGTCCCACTTTCTGAGTATTGCATCTCATTAGGAGTGCAGTTGCCTGTTTGCGTGGCTTTTTTTCTTCCTCTCTTATAGCTTGGGGGAGAAAATAAATCATTTCATCATCTAGTAATAATGCTTGGCACTTTGCATCTTCAAAGAACTATACAGCTATGAATGGAATAATTTCTATAGCAATTTTGTGTGATAGTTTCTCGATATAATTTGTCCCGTTTTGCAGAGGGGGGGAAAATGTGCAAGAAGTCAAATGACCTTAGGCCATGAAAGAAGGAACAAAATTAACTTCAGTTCCCAGCAACCTGACTTGCACTAGAGCAGCACCACACACCGTTCTTGTTTAAACTAAAGAAGACAGGGGGAAAAAAAGGACAGCTTGACTCCAGTCAACAGCAAAAGGGATCGAGAGCTGTGTGTTGATCTCCTCTGACCTTGGTAACTAGTTAAATGTGTTTGTTGGCTGTGGGTTTTTGCTGTTTGCTCTTAAATATGTTGTCTAACTTGCTGATGTTGTTGCTTCTCAGAGTGTGGTTGGAGATACGTGAGCAATTGTCTGGAGTTTATAAAGGCAAAGCAGCAATATAAATTGAGTGAGAGTTCTTGGGGAGGGTAAGGTGTTTCTTACTGCTGGCTGGGTGATCTCTCTGCACCTTCCTTCCATATTGAACCAGAATCAGGGGAAACCATCTCTGTACTATTTGGAAATATTTTTTTTCCCATCTTGTTTTCCATCTGAGACCAAGATGGGAGAAGTGAGCCATCCTAAATGAGAACTGTGTTAACACATGGTATATATAGAAACCAGTCCTCCTTGGCTCATCCACCACATGCCACACTAAGAATTTTTATTTTTTTTTTCCCCCTCCTGGGCTGTAGTGGAAGTTGTTGGCTCAGACTGGTGTCTAGAATTGCTTCATTTGCAGAATTAATTTTATACAACTGCATTAGGGTATAGGACTTGATAGACAGCTGCTTAATTAGCCCCCATGTGTGTTGCATGCTATATAGAAAAGGTGAATGCTGTAAGTAGTGAACTTTTTCCTTCTATAGGAATGTTAGTGATAAAATTATGGGAAAATGTGGGCCCTCTCCAGAAGGAAGCAGGATACCTGGTTACCTAGAATATGGAGAAGGCTGAGATACTTAACTTTTCTGGCTCAGTCTTCACCAGCAAGTGCTCCAGCCACACCACCTGTGTCCCAGGAAGCAAAGGCAGAGGCTGGCAGAATGAAGAGCTGCCCACTGTAGGAGAAGATCAGATTTGAGACCATCTAAGCAACGTGAAAGTGCACAAGGACCTGACAAAACGCATCCTTCCTGTGCTGAGGGCTCCAGAGCTGGACACAGGGCTCCAGGGGAGCTCTGCGCAGAGCAGAGTAGAGGGGCAGAATCCTCTCTCTTCATCTGCTGGCCACGCTGCTCCTGATGCAGCCCAGGATAGTTTGGTCTTCTGGGCTGCCAGCACACACTGGCTGCTTCTGGCCAGCTTCTTCTCTCTCAGCACCCCCATTCTTGCCCCTTTTCTTACAGTTTTACTTGGTGTAGTATGTCCAAAGTAACATGACTCAGGGACTCAGGTGGGTTTGGTATTATCATGACAGGTGGTGATCTTGATTACAAAATTAAGCAGTATGTGTTGACAATTCAGGGAAGCCACCTCAGCTATTGCTCTGGGAGGAAGGTGTGTTACACTGTGGGGTGCATGGGATGCCAGCAGGCATAAGCCTTCTCATGGGATCAGCTAGGGCATCCCCAGGCAGGGAGGTGATGGTCCAGTTGTGCAGATGTCTTTTGCCCATTGAAGCCTGGATGGTTTCTGTTTTGTTTTGTTTTTTTGCCTGGGGCATCCAACTGCTGTTAGAAAGTGCTGGGAACTTTTAAGGTCTTGAAGCCAGCTGTTGCCCTCTTTTCAGCTCTACTTAAGTTGTTTAGTTCTCTGTTTCTCTTGTTTTTGAAAGGCTGAGTTGATGCTGACTGGGTTTGACAAGTGGTAACTGGGAAGCCTGGCTGTGTTCTTGTTTGTGATGAAAACAAGAAGCTGGTACTCTGAGGTGAGCATGGCAGCAGCTTGCAGGTTGAGGTGTCTGGAAAATATCAAGAAACAGGCAATGTGTGAAATGCAAGGGCTGGTCAGAGCACTGGGATCACTCCAGAAGCCTGCTGGGAGCAGGAACTGGGAATGGAATAATACTGCATAAAACTGAGGTTTGTCTCGGCTTATTTGCAACACTCACTCCCAGTGTTCTCTTATCTTGAAACCAGAGATGCACCTGAAACTGTCCTTTCTGGATTTGGAAGCTTTTCATGATAAAGCTGTCTGTCTGGAAGTGTTTTCAAGAACAAGTCACACTTGAAATCATGGTATTAAAATAATTTTCTTTGAAATGAAGGGAGGGTCATGTGCACTACATCAGAAATTCCACTTAGATGCTTATTAATCTGGTATATAAATGTCATGGCTTACATCCACAGGGTGTTTATTTTGAATTTTTAGCTGTATCAGTATCTCTTACTCTTTAGAATAAATGCTATATAATCTGGTTATGAGCAATATTCTTAATTTAGATACCAAAAATAGGACATAGACAAATCTGAGTTACTGTAGAAAAAGGAAATAGCCTTGCCTCATGAGGGGGGAGATGAAATTCAATTGACTCGTGTAGTATTTACTGGTAAGGCCAGAGAATTCAGTCTCTTTTATTAGGATAGCACAATGATTGCCATATTTTCTCTTAGCTTTGTTTATCTTTTCTGAAGGCCTGATTTCTACTCTGGAGTACCTGTACTGAGGTGTATAATGAGGGGGTAGGCTGGGAAACACCCTTTCTTCTTTTCTCTTCCCTCTGAGCAGATCAGTGCATGCTGATTCCAGGTACAGAAAGCAGTAGGAACTTGTGCTTGTCCTTCCCCTGGTTTGAGGGAGATGACCTCAGAGATCCACAGTGAGTGGCTCTGATAAGGACAAGATATGCATTTTGGGAGCAGAATCATCCTTGCTGTGGCAGGTGGGTATCATCCAAGAGCTCGAATGTTTGAAACATCTTCCTCTCTTAACCAAGCAAATGGTCCTGCTCCTGGAGAAGGTTTCCTGTCTTGTGTCCTTAGCAGCTGTTTATTTTACATAATGACAATGAAGCTAATAATCATAGAATCATGGAATCATTTGGGTTGGAAAAGACCTGTAGGATCATTGAATCCAACTGCAAACTGAAGAATGCCAAGCCCACCACTAAACCACATCCCAAAGACATCTACATGTCTTTTAAATACATCCAGGGATGGTGACTCCACCACTTCCCTGAGAAGCCTGTTCCAATGCCTGACAACCCTTTTGGTGAAGAAATTTTTCCTACTGTCAAATCTAAAACCTCCCCTAGTGCAGCGTCAGGTGGTTTCCTTGTCCTATTGGTTGTTACATGGGAGAAGAAACCAACAGTCACCTCACTGCAGTCTCCTTTCAGGTAGCTGTAGAGAGCAAGAAGGTCTCCCCTGAGCTTCCTTTTCTCCAGGATAAACACCTCCAGGTCCCTCAGCCGATCCTTGCAAGACTGGTGCTCTACACTCTTCTCCAGCTTTGTTTTCTTTCTTTGGGCACACTCTAGTACCTCAGTGTCCTTGTCATAGTGAGGGGCCCAAAACTGAACAGAGCATTAAAGGTGTGGCCTCACTAGTGCTGAGTACAGGGGGATCAGATACCTAGTCCTGCTGGTTACACTATTTCTCATACAGACCAGGATGGTGATGGCCTTTTTGGCAACCAGGGCACACTGCTGGCTTATGTTCACCCAGCTGTTGACCAGCACTCCCAGGTTCTTTTCCACCAGGCAGCTTTCCAGCCACTCTTCCCCGGGCCTGTAGCACTGCCTGGGGTTGTTGTAACCCGAGTGCAGGACCCAGCCCTTGGCCTTGTTAAACCTCATCCTATTGGCCTCAGCCCATCGACCCAGCCTGGCCAGACCCCTCAAAGAACCTTGCCACCTTCAAGCAGATCAAGACTCCTGCCCAGCTTGGTGTCATCTTCAGACTCCCTGAGTGTGCCTTTATGTCCTGATCCAGGTCACTGCTAAGGACATTAACCAGACCAGGCCTCTGTACTGAGTCCTGGGGAGCAGCACTTGTGACTGGCCATCAACTGAATTTAACTCCATTCATCACAGCTTTCTGGGTGAGGCCACCTAGATATTTTTTTACCTAATGAAGAGTACACCCATTCAACCATGAGCAGCCAGTTTCTCCAGGAGAATGCTGTGGCAAATGTTCTCAAAAGCTTTTCTGAAGTCTGGGTAAACAACATCCACAGCATTTCCCTCATCCAGTAGGCAGGTCATCATGTCACAGGAGGAGATCAGGTTAGTCGAGTAGGACCTGCCTTTTATAAACCCATGCTGACCAGAGGTCTATTCTGAGGTCTTGTTTTGCCCATTTGGCCAAGCAGTCAGCCAGTGTTGAACGTGTTCCCAGTAGCATTGCCTTCAGTGGTGTTAGGAGCGTGTTCCTTGCCAAATGTGGACTAAAGAAACTTGCTGATCTCAGCCTGGGTGGGTCTCGCTTGAAAAGATCCTGTACCAACAGAGAGACAAGCTCTGTTTCAGACTGTGGTTCAGCTAGGTTGTCAATCCAATTTAAGGGGACCAGATTATCAGCGTTGGGAAGTGCTTAGCTAGTGTAAAGCTGCTTTGCTGATAAGGAGCTGTTCAGAGCATTTGGAAGGTTCAGCTGTGCTGTGGGACTGGNCCCTCCAGGTATGGGGACTCCACCACTGCCCTGGGCAGCCTAGGCCAGGCCTTGACAACCCTTTCAGTGAAGAAATTTTATCCAGTATTCAACCTAAACCTCCCCTGGTGCAACTTGAGTCCATTTTCTCTTGTCCTTGTTACTTGTGAGACAAGACCAGTCCCCACTCTAACCACTTTCAGGGAGCTGTAGAGAGCAAGAAGATGTCCCTGAGCCTCCTTTTCTCCAGGCTGAACAAACCCAGGCCCCTCAGCTTCTCCTTACAAGACTTGTGTTCTAGATTCCTCTGAGGCCTTCTCAGAGTCTGAACTGACAGCTTTCAGCATTTTTCCATGAACGTGGTATCGTGTGCTCTAGATGGTTCCTACAAGTACTAATCTGGATCACCTGTCTGGTGCCAGGTGGTTTCTTGGTGCCTGGGTGTGATATTAAGGTGTGCTTTCATGTGCAGTGGGATGTTGTCAGCCAGGGATAATTCCGTCACTAAAGGTAGGGACAGCACAGCTTTGAGCAACTGAAGTTGGGAGGATAGGAGAGAGAAGCCCAACAACATTGCTACATCAGAAGAAGCTATTAGTGCAGTCAGTTATGATGGCAAGAGACCATGTATGTACATAGCTAATGTACTATGCCTGTCTCCTTTAATGCTTCTACTATCTGATTAGTTGTCAACATCTCTTAATTTCTGCTCCTACAAACAATGTAGACAGTTCTAATGTTTGCATTATTGTGTGTCTTGTGTATAATTTACAGTGTATTATGACAGCTGTGATGAATGCTGTGACCTACACCATGGAGCACAGAGATTGCACACTGAGTTGCTATCTACTGTATTATCTAGAACACTTTTGGAGCCTTGCTGGTGTTACAACAGGAGAGGAAACATGTGTTGTCATGTTGCTCTCATTAGCAATTTGCATATGTCTCTTGGAGCACAGCACAAGGTCGCTGGCCTGCAGCCACACCAGCTTCTTGAGATCTTGTCAGATCTTGCAAGCAAAGGAGCAGCAGGCTAGGTCACAGTCCTTGGACTAGAAGCCTCCAAGGCCCAGGCTGCTGTTGCAGAGATATTGGAGATGTCCATGGTGGTACCCTGTGTGTTTCAACATGGATGCATGTTGGGTGTTTTTCTCTTTTTTTTTTGTTGTTGTTGTTGTTACTTGATATTCTCTTCAGAAGAGCACTGTAAATTATTTTCTGTGTTGGTGGGAAGTAGCACTTGATTCTCCTCTCCCCCATACTGTGCCCTGTTCTACATGATTTGAAAGTGAATTGCTAGCATTGATTGCTATAGTGATTGCTATAGCATTGATTAATTAGGAGGTTGTTTATAGCATTGCTTAACTAAGAGGTAGTGATTGCTCAGTTGCATGTTGAATATCCATCTGCATTGTGTGGTCTTAGTAGCGGAGTGGGGCTCTGCTTGAGATTTGTGGGTGCTATTTCCATGGGGAGCATGGTACGAAGCTCCCATGAGCAAGAAGTTCCCACTGCCAAGAGTTTTTCACAAAAAAACTGTTGGCGCAGGCAGTGGCTGCTACTGACAGTGACAACACCCCATGCTAAAAATTATACCAAGGTTGGGGTGCAGCACAAGGCCACTGCTGGGGCTTGTGTGCCACGTTGGGGGTGCAGAAAGTGAAAGGTGGCACCTACAGGAGGAGGAGCCAGGATAGGTGACCCCAAACTGACCAGCGAGAGAGTCAATCCCATATACATCATCTTTAATATAAAGCTGAGGGGTCAGGAGGGTCAAACCCCTGCTCAGGTCAGCTCGAGCCCTCTTCCAGCTTTTCCTCACTTCTTCAAAGCCCAGCATCCTAGGGGAACTCTGTCCATTCAGCCTTTAGTCCCAGTCTCTGTGTTCCTGTTTCTGGTACCAGAATCCAGCTCCTGGACACAGCTCCTGTTTGCCTCTGGGCCCAGTCTGGGACTCTCCCAGTGCCTTCTCCACAGCATCAGTGGTGACTGATGGAATTACCATCAGGGGGTTGGCTTCCATGCTGGTTTTGTACATAATTGTATATTGCATTTTATTATAATTATTTTCATTAAAGCTGTTCTAGTTTCCTTTTCTAATCACTATCTCTCTCTTTTTCCCTTCCCTTTTGAGGTGGGAAGGGAGGTTAACAGAGAGCATCTGTTATAGGTTTAGTGGGCTGCCCTGACCCTGAACTGTGACACCAGCAACACCTTAAAGTAGCCGACTGTTTCCATAAGGGGCAGAGATCTGTGCCATGAGGAGGCTGATTCCCATAGGGATTTGGTAATGCTGCTGGAGTGGGTGGCAGTAGTGGCAGATCTTTCTGTGAGCAGTTTAACACGTTTCTGATCTGGAGCTGCCCCTGTTTCTGTCCAGTGACTGAAGAGGTAACCTGCTTAAATGCTTCTGCTGCAGGCTGTTACTGCAGAGCAGCAATAAATAATGAGCTGACCACGAGAGGAGCTGGCCTATGACAGCATCCCTGCCTGAAGATACATCATGATTTATATCCTGAAATAAACAATCTTTCTTTTCCTAAACAGGGTTGAAGATGTAGGTCTATTGTATATGTAAACATTCTTGTCAGTTAGGGTTTTACTTTTCCCTTTTTCACAGCAGGATTATTGCTCTTGGGGCCTTGGCATCACCAGTGTCTTCTGCAAACTGAAACTAAACTGTCTCAGTGCTTTCTTTCTGTTCAATAGAGCAAGATCCTACTCTAAAGGAGGATTCCATCCTAACTTTAGCCAGGGAAGCAGAATCTGCAGTGCTTTGGAGCTATAAATAAGCCCCTGAAAACAGTCCCTCCAGTGATGGCTCAGTAAACACATGGAAAAAAATAGTCAGGCTCTACAAAGAGAAATACATGGACAGTAGTTTTAAAATAAATAGTTATTTTTATAGATTCCTTATTTATGAAGCAAGAATCAACCTTTTCAAACCTCCTCAGTGCTTGAGAACAAGCAAGACTTATATCCAGGTACCTCTTGGGGCCTCTGCGTATACCATGAAGGATTTGGCCCCAGATGTTCACATGGTTGCTGAGGAAGGTAGTAGTTCCTGGTGATAATGAGAAAGTGTCATGATTTGTTTGCCTGTGGTTGGTTTTGGTCCTTTTTGAAATGGTAACAGACAGTGAAAAAAACTTCTAGGACCTTCTTTTTTTCACTTGGTGCTGTGAAGTCCCTGTTCGAGGCACAAAAATGTGGTGATATTCCAGTACACCTTGCCAGCCACCCCGTTCTCATCTCACTGGCAACATTGACAGTGTTTTGGGACATGTGTTTACTTCTCCCCCTTGTCTCTGAGTAAGACCACTAAAGATGACTACCTCACGTTTGACAGTGCAGGTGGACCTGTATTTTTCCCAAGAACAGCCTCTTCCTTCTAGTGGCCTTCATGGACTGGTCACTTCCATTGGTCCCTCTCAATGTCAGCAAGGCTGTTTGTATCCTACAGTTAAACCTGTGCTGCTGGGACCAGGATCTTCAGGTGCAGGTGGCACTGGGGCTGAATTCCCTTTCTATTTGACCTTTGATGCATGAAGTTTCTTGATTAACTGGTATAGTGAAAATCTGCATCCAGTTAATATGTACGTTTCTACAAGACTGAGTTTTACCCCCCCACCCAAAGATTAGGAAAGTGTGAAACACTGTCTGCTTCTTTTAGCATCACATGTCTAACTTGATTTGCATGTAAGTAGGAAAACTTTGAAGTGTTGAAATACAAAGAGAAAGTACTTCAAAGAAATGCAATATTAAAAGTGTATCTGATCTGAATACTTAATTTGATGATTAAGTGTTCAGAAGAACATTTTCATGAAATACTGAGAGTCATTAATTAGTCCAAAACATTGAGTGCTGCCAGTTGACACATATTGAACTGTTCTGTACTGGTTTGGATTTCCCATTGTGGCAAGCGAGTGTCCTTCCC
>VYZU01018582.1:3886-36816 GCA_013401355.1 Ceyx cyanopectus | reverse complement strand
GAGGTCACACAGTATTGCTCACAGCAGGTCAAATCATAATATAGTGCTCAGCACTTTGGCCACTTGAGTTTGAACTTCTCCATGGAAGTAACCTCCATTCTGTAACCTCTTCAAGTACCTGTGCCAAGGCTTAACCACTCTGATGGTAATAAAAAAATATATATTATTTCTTTGTATCTAATTGGTGTCTTCCACGTTCTGACTTTATCTGTTAATACTGTGCAACCTCAAGAAGAGTCAATTTCTGACTTTGAAGACAGCACTAGGATCTCACTGGAGTGGTCTCATAAGGCTGAAAAAAAATCTCACCCATTCCTCATATGGGTGTTCCAGCCTGTTAGCTGCCCTCTTGGGACTTGAGTGTACAAAATCCTGGATGTCAATGTGCCTTGCACTGGGAAACCCAAGATGAACAGAGTGCTCCAAATGTAGTGTCATGTGTGCCAAAAGGAGGGGAAGATTCACAGCCCATGACCTGTTGCCTACACTCTTCTAACACAGCCAAGGATATGATTTATTTTAAGGGCACACTGCGGGCTCATGTTCATCTTCCTGTCCTTCATGTCCACCAGGGCTTTTTTTTCTGCAGAACTGCTTTCTAGACAGCTAGTGCACACCCTGTATTGCAGAGCAGGGTTATTCCAGTCTCCATGCAAGATGTTGCATTTTCCTGCATTGAGTTTCATTTGTCCAGCCTGTCTAGACCTCCTTTTCTGGAGTGTACTGATCACTCTCCACATATTTTCTATTTTCACAGTCTTACTGAGAACGTATTTTGTCCTTATTGGTAAAAAAGATACTACATATTATTGATGCTAACATGAGTCCACAAGGAAGCAGCAAAGATTGAAAAACCAATAGCTCAGCAGAAATGTGTACTTTGCCAAAACAGTTCAGTTGCTTTCTCCATCCCCTGATCATTACCTGAGTCAGCTGCAGGTTGAACTAACTTGCTCTTTTTTTTCAGTTGCTGCCTGAAATGCCTTGTATCAGTATCCCTTAAATATGATAAAATGATGTCAAATTGAAGCAGATTAAACATGTTCAGAATATTTTATGCTGTTCTCTAGTAATAATTACTTCAGAACATATGTGTGAGAATAAAATGAGAAAGAGTGTGGTCATCTTGTGCTCTTCAGCAGAAGTGTTATTGCCAGGAAAGTGCCCTCTCAGATTTCTTTGAGGACAAAAAAAATCACAAAAGGACAGTTCTAATTACTCTAATTACAGTCATAAGATGGTAACTTGTGATTGATGGTGTTACCAGGAGGTCAGATGTGGTCTCTGTCAGCTGCCTATTTTTTGTTATGCTATTGGTCAGCTGTTCAATATTATTAACATGAAGGTTTGCCCCTTTCTGTTTCAAGTTGTCAGTTAAAATTCATTGTCACTAAATGAAAGTCATAGCCTCTTTACTTAGAGGTGACTGTTTACTAATCAATATTCAGATCTGGGCAGTTGAAATCATCTTTCAAGTGAACAAATTCTTGCATTGTGAAAAGCAGTGTGTAACTACAGTAGGTAGCTTCCCTTGATGTGGCTTTTTAAAAGCACAGCTGGAACATGTTGATGATGGGGTGCAAAGCAAATTTCCTTAGTTGTCTGTGCTGTGCAAATATGTTGCATAAGCAGCTGGCTTTAGTTTATAGGTCTTAAGCATTTCTATAGCAAAATATATTGTTAAAAACTTAACAGTAATACTGCTGCTAGAGGATGATTCTTCTGTAGTTGTGTATCCCTCACTGAGGATACTATTTCCTTCTTCTTGTGATGTACTTTAACCCCAACTGGCAACCAAAATCCACATAGCTGCTCACTCCCCTCTGGTGGGATGGGGGAAGAAGAGTAAAAATGAAAAAACTCATGGGTTGAGATAAAAAAACCAGCTTAATAGGTAAAGCAAAAGCTGTGCATATAAACAAAACAGGGTATTAATTCACCACTTGCCATGGGCAGGGAGGTGTTCAGCCATTCCCAGTAAAGCTGGATTCCATCCCATGCAACAGTGGCATGAAAAGACAAATGCCCTAAGTCTGAACATCCATCCCCTGCCTTGTGTCTTCTTCCCCCAGCTTTATATGCAGAGCATGACACCATATGATATGGGATATCCCTTGGTCAGCTGGGGTCAGCTGTCCCACCTGTGTCCCCTACCAACTTCTTGTAGGGGTGCAGTGAGGAGCAGAAAAGTCCTTGACTCTGTGTAAGTGCTGCTCAGCAGTGACTGAAACATCCCTGAATGATCAACACTGGCACAGCCCCTTGCCCTCTGCTGTGAAGAAAATGAACTCTGCTGTGGCCAAAATCATCATACCATAGTAGTTCCCTCTTCGTGTTTCTTATGGCCTTAACCTCACATCAAACATCCTGTGTCTCACTCTATCCTGAATTCCTGTGTTCTGGTAAGAGGTAGCTGGTCATGACTGGTGTGCTCTGGTTGATTGGTGAGCTGATGAGTCAGAACAGCCCATGTCAAATTACACACCTCAAATGGTACTTGGTGGTCTGTCTTCTGAGTGTCCATACTGTCCATTTGTTGTCAGGCCATCATTTCCCCTTGGTTTTAGGAACCTGGTATATTGAAGATGCTTATTAATTCTAGGTGTAATTAGTCAGGTTCTTCAGTTATTACAGGGAAATTGATAGTCATAGCCAGGAGTTACCTAAAGAGTAACAGTATTTTTTTCACAAATTAAGCTGGGGGAGTTGACTAACTGGAGATCTATTTCTGTCAAAATTCTTACCCTCTTAAATATACAAATTTGAGTGTTAGAAAAAAAAAATCATATAGCTTCTGGTTAAAATAGGTAGCTACAAGAGTATATCTCAGTTTCTTAATAGATTTAATAAACCATACAACTAGGTATAAGAGAAATTATTTTTAACTAACAGCATATTGTATATATTGGTTGCATCAGTCCCAGCTGATCCTTAAAGTTGTAATCTTTTTCTAACAGCAGGGCATTTTGTCTGTTCAGTATAATGTTTATTCTGTCTGTGTAATTTAAACAGTGCTCAGTGTCTTACCTAAGCTTTAAGTTCTAATTATTTTTCCAAAAGATTCCTCCTTTACTTCAGCCACGAGGAGGTTATCCAGGCTTGTTTTATCTTCTGGTGTGGTCTGCTTAAGTCTGCCAGAGAAATCTGCTTTCTTGTTAGATGTCTGACACGGGGTGATATGAAGAGGAGGAAGGTTGTGACCAAGGAGCCAAATTTGTGGTTTTGATTAGTATTCAGTTGTTGGATTTGATTCAGCTAGTGTCCAGTTGCTGATTTTTATCCGGCTCCCTCATTTTTGATGGTTAACTGTTACAGGAAAACTGCCAAAATTTGCATGCTGAAAGGGGGGATAAATGATTCCTTCATGCAGAACTGGGCTAACCATAATCATTACCAACTCCTGCTGAGGAGGCTGCTCCAGGTACCTCTCTTTGTCCCCACATATACGTCAGGAAACTGTGAGGGGAATTAGGACTGAAACATCCCAATCCTGAGGATATCCACAGGGATGAAGTGAAGGCTTGCATCTCATTTATTTTTTAATACCTTTCATTAACTGGCAAGACCCTTGTTTCACCTCATTTGATGTTCTGGTCTCTGTAAGCAACAAACTAACCCCACCCTTGTCTCTCTCCAGGTCTCCTGCAAGCGCAGAATCTCTTAACGCAACTACCTCAGCAAAGCCAAGCCAACCTCCTGCAGTCTCAGCCAAGCATCACCCTTGCCTCGCAGGTCAGGCTGATTTCCACATCTCATGGGTTGCTTTGAGGGGGATGAAACTATTGCAAGTGAAGGCACCTTTTGTATTAGTTACTGGAGTAGATATTGCAGCTATAATCGTGAGGGTGTCTGTGTAGGTAGATTCAGTGTAGAGCTGAGTGTCTGTAACCAGTTCTATACTTTTCTACCCTAATGTGCCTCTTTTCGTGCATGGGATATTTGAAATTTTTATTCTTAGCTGAAAATTTCCATGATTGATATCTCGAGTTAATGGCATTAGAGCATCATTTGATTTCTTTTAAGGCTTTCTTCTACAATCTACAAATTTATGTAATTCAGAGGAGTAAATTGTGGGCTATCTAGGAAGCTGAAAAAAGAGGTTTACTGACAAGTATGGGGTTTTTTTTTAAGATTGCAGCAGTAATCTATCCTTATTGAAGCCTAGTTGTTCTGCTGTTATTGCTAAGTCCTTGCTACTCTTGATAGTTACCCTCTATGAAAATGAAAAGATTGTTAGAAATGCATTAAAATACTTTGCTAAATATATGTTAAAATATTAAAGTTTTATGAATAAACTTTCAGGCTGTAAGAGAAGCAATTTTAAGGTTGCACATGCCTGCAAATGTAGTTTTGCTTTGTTCTGGGTTTTGCTGTGCAGTTTAGCTACATGACTTCATGCTGTTTCTCAAATACTGTGAATATCATATGGTGTATACCTGACAACTTGGTTACTTACAATAATTTCTTAGCCCGTAATAAGACACCAGAGTCTTAGAGAATTTTATTTTCTATTATACCACCTATTTTTCACGCACCATGTGCAAAATGGAATTGATCTCTGTAGTTCATAGCTCAGTTAGCAGTGTAATTCCCTATTAAAGTTTATGCTTGGATTAAAACAAAGTTGATATTTTTTAAGACTATAAATAGAAAATTATATGAAAGGGGTGAAGTCAGTAAAGCTATATTGCAGTAACTACCCACTATGTTTAATGTAAATTAAAATATTTTAAAAACTTTTCTAGTGTGACACATACAGTTGCAATGCTAGAAAGATCACGTGTGATCATGTTGTTTCCAAAGTAATGGAATTACAGATCCTGACCTCCCTCTACCATCTGCTGTGCACTGCACAATACTGCACTAACCCAGGAGAAAAGGAACATAAGGAGCTCCATAAAGATGCAGGGATATGTAGGCTGTTTGTTTTAGAAAAGCCATTGTAGACCTTTGCATAGACTTTGCATTGGACTGTAGCGATTCATGGACTGGACCCATTCCTGTTTGCCCCAAAGGAGACTCTGGTTTCAGAACTGGACATAGGACATGAAGTCACTTAAGAGCCTCATCTGAAGTGGCTAGAATTTCACTAGAGGAAACAATTTGCCATCTCTGTCATGTAAGAAAGTGGAGTTAGGCACTCAAAACATGTTTCCAGTGTTTCTGATGCACATAGAGGCTGAGCTGTGCAATACCAAATGATGATATATTTTGTCCACATGTGAACATAGCAAAATGCTCTAGTGTGCCAGTGGTCAGGAGCAGTGACCCTTGTGTGGACCTACTGGAAAATGAATCTTTTATATATAAGACCTAAAAGAAATCATTTTCTGCAGGTTGTCTTTACTTAATTTCTTGTATCACAAGCATATTCATTCTTACTGTTGCAAATATCAGAAGGGTTAGAGTTTCTTACTGGAAGAGTTGAGTCAGACACAAGAGATGGCATTAGAGGAAACCTGCCATGTTTGCTGCACCTGGATGTGCTCACTGTTGCAAGAGTAAATAGGAGACTCGAATCTTTTGGGATTATGACAACCTGCAACCTCACACAAGCTGTAAATTCAATTTGGAAGTGATGAAAAGGGGATGAATACAAAGCTGCCTATAAATGATAGACCTTCAGCAAGTAAGACCGTTCAGCCTTTCACAGATTCACAGATATTAGGGGTTGGAAGGGAGCTAGAAGATCATCTAGTCCAACCCCCCTGCCAGAGCAGGGGCAGCTAGACCAAGTCACCCAGGAACAGATCCAGGCGGGACTTAAGTGTCTCCAGAGCAGGAGACTCCACAACCCCCCTGGGCAGCCCATCTTTGACCAGTTTCTGTAGCAAGGAAAAGCTTTTGGTTCTCTGCTGTGCTGAACATCTCTTCCTTTTCTTTCACTGGTTATGACAGAGCCCTCAAAAGGCTTCACAATAATCCAGTTTTCTGGACTGTGATTGCTCTTTCTTGAGAGGAATGTAAACGAATTGGAGGAAACTCCATATTTCTGGCAAGGGTGGATTCATTGCTCTTTGTCACAGAAACCTACCTTTGTTGAATTTAATTTTTGCTGAGTGTTAAGTTTGATTTGCATCTTTCCCTTGCTCTCTGTCTTAATAGCCAGCAACCCCAACACGCACAATAGCAGCGACCCCCATTCAGCCACTTCCACAGAGCCAGTCAACACCAAAGCGAATCGACACTCCCAGCTTGGAGGAGCCCAGTGACCTTGAGGAGCTTGAGCAGTTTGCCAAGACTTTCAAACAAAGACGGATCAAACTTGGATTCACTCAGGTGAGACTGAGTACCTTAGTGCCTGCCAGTGTGGAATCTCAGGTCTCATCTTTCAAGTCTGGAGGGAGACTACAATTCCACCTTTTCCTGGGAGAACCTTCTTAAATAGGGTTATGCTCTGGCCTTTATGTAGGAAATTTCTAAGAAATAACAGAAAAAGCCATACATCCATCTTACTTCCCTGTTGGTTTTAAAGCATAGCCATTTTCCCAGCAGGTATGTGCATTTACCAGCTCCAGATGTCATTGCATGTGAGCTATTCATTCTATAGGATGTGAAATGAATGGAACAAAGCACTTTAAAGCTGCCTTCAGAAGTACAAAGTTCCCAAAATCATACAGCACAATTAACTGCTTTGTGTGTTTAAAAAGTAGATAAACTGTGGAGCTGCTTTGGATGTCAAAGGGATTTTATCTCTCAAGCATATTTTCCTATTAAACATCAATGATTTCTGTATTTAATGCTTTTGTTGAGGTTCCTAAACAAAACCTCTAAGGTCAGTAACCTTTGAAGTTCTCTCCTTATAGAAGTGAACTGGAGTTGTTTGTTTTGATTTGCTTAAAAGCTCAGAAATACCTATGAATGAAGAATACAAATAAATGAAGAATGAAGAGTACAAATAAAAGTACAAAGTGCATTTTATAGGTTCTGGTATTCTATTGAAAGAAAATGCTGCTTGGATACAAGAGTCCTTACTTATTAATATCATAGTGATTTTTTCCCCCCCTGCAAAATTATAGTATCTGTCCAGGTAAACAGTTAATTTTGGTAGCAGTCTGTGGTAAGTGTAGGCATGTCTTTGCTAGAAAAAATAGCACACAGAAATCAAAATAGGTATTTAAAAGTCTGAGCTCAGAGCAGTCAATCCAACATACATGATTTGTTCCCTCTGCCCCGGAATAAGTAAATCTACTCTAGCTGAAAGTATGTGCTGAAGTTAGATTTATTTTTCTGGCAGAGTCCTAAATGTTTGAAAAATCAGGGTTCATAATGAAAGTTCCTGGCAGCATCTTAATTATAACTCAAGAACAGAATGTTCTTAGTAAAATGAAGTGCATTTTGCTGGCATGTGTCTCCTTCCCTCCATTTTTTCCACTAGAGGGTGGCACAGAAATGCAAGTGATGGACACATGCAAAAGCTAGAACAGAGCAGAACAGAAGAGAATAAAATACAATACCTTCCTTATAGCCTGAGAGGAGCTTCATGTAGATCTTTAGTTATATTTAATCTACCCTGCTGTGAGATGATTATAAAGGCTGAAATAGATGGGTTAGCCCTTCCTTATTGACCTTGTTATGAATTTTCATGGTGAGGAAAAATGAACACAGTGGCTTAGGTTTGCATTTCAGCAAGGTTTTGAGCTTAAAACAGGGGAATCTCAAGTGATAAAATTGCATTTGATCATTCCTATCCTGCTCTGAGTTTATGTATAATGAGGTAGTTCTAATAACTTCTACCTAATCCATAATTGGATAAGTAGAGAGCACTGTTACTTTGGTTTCTGATAGCTGGATAAGTAGACTGCCTTTCAGTGGATAAAAGAAATTTATCTGTAAGCTTTTTCAAACTCTTGTCACCCCTCCCTTTCAAAAGAAATGTTAGATTTAGTTTGCATTGCAAGTAATTACTTAAACATTCTGTCCTGTGAACAATGTAACAGGTTTTGAATTTCAGCAGTTCAAAAAACTGGGTGATAGATTTAAATCCTTTTGTTTATTTTTTTTTTCCCCTTAAAAATATAGCCATGTTTGAGATGTGGAGACACAATACTGCATCTTAGCATTATGGCAGGTATGCAGCTGATTGGTCAGTACAGATTCTCCATGAGCACACACTTTGGACAATATTATTTTTGCTCTGTGAAAGCTTTTACATCTGCTAGTCCATCTGAGCTTCTTAACAGACCAGTAGTCACAACAATGATATGTCTTATAAACAACAGCAGTTCAGTACTGGGGCTTCACTTGACCTATGGCACAGATGGGAGTGTGTCCAGTGCCTTTATCTTCTGTTCCATCCATCCTTTTGGTGGTCCAGCCCAGTACATAAAATTCTCATCCCACTGTATAAATTCCTCAGCCTACAGCTGAAATGCTGCCACCTTTTGGCCTTGAAAACTATTGACAAATTATTAACTATTAATTTAAAATCATATGGTAAATGTTAGTAAGAATATAAATAGCAGAGTTAAATTTAGTGGGGGACTGGAGCAAAATTCATAACTGTTTCCTGCCAAGACATAAATTATCTCTAAAATGGTTTACACAGCCAGGTTTTCTTCTTCATAAACCAGTAGAACATCCATGTTACTTCTCTTGGAATGATTTATGAGTTTAAAATGCCCAGGCTCCTGGTCTATGGGTAGAGGTATAAATGTGAGTGCCCATGTGTTTATTCTAATGAAAGGGTGTACAAACCAATTCTTCTGGCTCTCTTCTAGGAAGGAAATAGTTTTCTTTGCTCAACCTGCACAATTTACTAAGTTTACCAAAGGTTTTCTTCTTTGCTTTTATGTGGCCACTGTGCATGCTCTTAATATACTGTTCCAAGATGGGGTTGTGGATCCTTTTCTTAAAGGAAGGAAAGCAAGCTTTATGCACAGTCCAACTAACCCACTTGCACATAAACTCCACTAACTATGCTCAAGCTTTTCAGTCTTTTCTTCCAGACTTTTCATACTTTTTTTTGTGTGTGTTAAAAAATGAAAATCTAAATGATAACTACTTGAGATTTAAAAAACAATTAGATTCTTTTCAAAAGGCAGGACCTTCCAGCTTTAAAACAATCAAAGAAAATGTAATGGTGTTTTTAATGGCCACAATCAAGAATGGATATCAATGATTGATTGAAATAGGAATTTCCAAGTGTAAACTGCATAAATGTGTGTATATATATATTAGGATAAGCAGAATGTCTGATAGCTAGGTGAAACTGAGTTTTGAAAAGCAATAACATATGTAAAGAAATGATAATCTGTGTGGAAATCTCCTGGATAGCTTTTTTTGGCAGATGGGTAATATTAGTAAAGACTGCAGTTAATCTTCATTGAAATGCTTCCACTTCTTCTCTGCTTTGAACTGTGTATCAGTGGGGAGAAGTTTGGTTTGAACCTCAGAAGATACTAGAAGTTCAGATAAGAATATTTTTGCATCTCTTTAGTTGTGCTATATATTTGCAGACATCTTTTCAAGAGCATTTTCTACTAATTTGAGAACATGAAATCACTGTATTTCTGCTTCTTTGAACTTTTCTTCTTCGGTGTGAAATCTGCTCCTAAAGAAAGCTTGGCCTTTACTTATTTTCAAGAACTAAGACAAAAATTACAAGTGATTATTCAGTGGAGTGTTGTGCTCAGTGATAATGCTAAAAAGACAAGGCATCAGGGATTTTTCCTGACGTTTGACATTTCTTTATGATGACTTCAGCATGAATCTTGGTGACACCATGCAAGTGTCTGTGAAACTGAAATCCCACGTAGCAGTCGAGTCACTGAGAGCACAAGAATGTGACAGGATTCCTTGCTTTGGAAGTGCCTGTGTTAGTGAATCCCTTTTTTCTCTCTCTTTGTCCAGGGTGATGTTGGGCTCGCTATGGGCAAACTCTATGGAAATGACTTCAGCCAAACTACCATCTCTCGCTTTGAAGCCTTGAACCTCAGCTTTAAGAACATGTGCAAGTTAAAGCCACTTCTGGAAAAGTGGCTCAATGATGCAGGTGAATGAGTCTTTGTATGACCCCAGCAAAATCAGTAGGATCCTGAAAAACCTTGACATTTTGCTTCTTTTGTGCCCTTATGGTTTTATGAAGCCACCAATCTCTGACCACGAGACAAACCTGTAGGAAAAGGGTCCAGCTTCCCTTTTCATGGGCCTGTGCACAGTCAAAAATGCATGGGGTGGAGTATAATGTGTGTCATGGTTTTCCTCCTTCATGTATGTTAATGCATATAGCTTCTAATCCTCTTCTAGCTTTCTTTTTCAGATGTTTTGTAGCAAGAGGGTTGCATGGTTTGTTGTTTCTGAGCAGAGCTTATTGAATTCATCTCTTCCCACACCCCTATGTGCATTCTTTTCCTCTTGCTCCAAGGGTCCATATAAACTCTTTCCCAACAGGAATTGTTTTTTGTGGGTCAGGTGTTGATTGTTTCCTTCCAGAATTACTTTTTCCTGGGATATAAGTTATTCATGATGCCAATTTTGGTAGTGTTAATTTTTTTTTGTTTCCTTTGAGATTTTTTTCCACCAGCAAAAGGAGCTTGGATGGTGGTGCTAGGAGTTAGGATAGAAAATGATTAAGAGTCAGCCAGTTTTTTCTTTGAAGTATACAATACATAGTATAGAACTGATGGATCTGCTAAGCAGATGGCAAGGACACTGTGTGCTTTCCTATTTTTACCAAAATGAAGAGAGCTTTATGCTGGCACCTACAGTGTTCCCTGAAATCTTGAAAGTAATTGGATGCAGTGTTGAAAATGTGTCCTGCATGGAAACAAGGAGGTGTTATTCTGTTGTGCTGACAGGGGTTATCTTTAGGAAATCTAGAGCTGTGATAGAAAACTGTCATCTTCCCACTGAGTGCTCTGGTCTACATCCCAGTGCTCTCCAGACCTGCCAGCAACCATGGCTGAGTCCAGTGCTGCAAGCAGTGTCATCCATTGCTTTTCCTGATAAGCTAAAGAAATACTAGCATCTGTAAAGTTAAGGACTGTGAAGAGTACTTCAGAGCCTGGAAGCTGGGAAATACTGGTTTTTGTTTCATCAAAATCTTTGCAAGCAAGATGCAGATGACTTTAAAGGATACTCTTAGGTAAAAGCAGGCAGGGAAGAGTACCAATGATCCTTTCATTGAAGGTATTACATCAGAGTGTTGGACAGCTCTGTGGGGTTTTCAAGATGGAGAGGGATTTCTGCACATTTATGGGTGCCACAGAAACAAGGCCCACAACCAGAAAGTAATGAACCAAATGTAGTTGCCCATTTGAGCCTGCCAGAATGATGTTGGGTATTGTGAACTTTGACACCTGCTTATCACCCACAGACTCCCAGTGCAGCAAGGGATCTCCAGCCATAACTACTTACTTTGTTTAAATTATCTTCTGCAACTTTCCTATTGGTTATTTTACCTGTTCTGCTACAAAGTGGGGTCAAGTGTGTTCTCTCTTTGCTCTCCTGTGCAGCCAAAACCACAGGATTATGAGGTTGACAGCTAGAGACCTAGTGAATCAAAGGAGGGGGAGACCTGCAGAGCACTGAGTGTTTGCTAAGATCTCCAGAGAGAAGAGCACAAACACTGTGAAGCTGGCTATTTCTTTTGCAGGGTGGGCAAAAGAAATTTCAGGCCACTCAGGTTTTTTTCCTAAATGCCTGTTGCTTAGAGCTGTGGCTGCTGCTTCTTTAAACTGTGACTTGCAGCAAAAGAGTCTGGGGTGGAATAAGGGAGACAGACTTTGAATAGGTATTATAAAAGGGATACTGGAGCAGAGTGCACCCTCTAGTATTATTTGCAGCTTTTCAATTTCAAGTGTGTGTTGTAATTTCTAAGACCAACAATTAATGCATGTGATATTCAGAAATATCTATCTGTAATAGATACTGAGTGGGCTTTAGCATACCTTACACCAGTGAAGAACACTTCCACTAGACTGCAGTGCATTCCAGTCAAATCTCCTAATTTTTATATTACTTTTTTTTTTTTTTTCCCCAGAAAACCTCTCATCTGATTCAACTCTCTCCAGCCCAAGTGCCCTGAATTCTCCAGGGATGGGGATTGAAGGCTTGAACCGTAGGAGGAAGAAACGCACCAGCATAGAGACCAACATACGTGTGGCCTTAGAGAAGAGTTTCCTGGAGGTCAGTGATCCCCTTGCTCTGCTCAGCCTGTGAAGAAGGAGCTTTGCTTAACAATCCTGTCTGTTAGGATATGCTATTTAGGAAAAGCAGGGTGAATACAAAGGCTGTGCCCAGAAGCTTGTGCCAATGTCCACTTAAAAAATAAAGCACCAGAGCAGCAAAGGCCTCAAAAAAGCTCATTGGTTCTTGCAGCTCACTTATGCTGTGATTTCAGCATTCAAGATACTGAGCCATAGGTCTAAGCTTGATATTAGGCACATTAAGAAGAGAAAAAAAAGATTAGCCTTCTTGAGGATGGAGAAATGAGGTGATGCTGTAAGCATACATAATATGAGGTTTTTAGCTGGCCTTTTGTTAATCTTGTTAGGCACTTTATGCAGCTACAAGGGCAGAGAGTCCCTGTAAATAACCTGTCCTATCTAGCTGTCTTTCCTTATAGACAACTTGGGGTTCATTTGGCTACTGCTATAGGAAATCTCTCTTACTTGTTTTCAAGGGGTGCTGAAAGGAAGGGTCTAGAATTCCTTAAAGGATTAACTCGCAAGTTGAATCCCTTCTCTCAAAAAGAAGCATGTGATCTTAGTCTTCATCACCTGTCTCTGAGGAACACAGTTTACTATTGGTAGCAGTGTTCCTGTAATTTGGAAGATGGAGAGCAAGCGTGTCTTTTATGGTCTATCTCTAATGTACCACTGACCAGATTCTGGATATAAATGGTCCATGCGGATTTCTGCCTAGTGAAGAAGCAATTATGCTTCTATGTAAAAAGCTTCATATATGATCCTATGTAAAACTTCAACAGGTAATTTCACAGCTTTTCAAGTCCTGTTTCCTTTTCCCAGAACCAAAAGCCTACCTCGGATGAGATCACCATGATAGCTGATCAGCTAAACATGGAGAAGGAGGTGATCCGCGTTTGGTTCTGTAACCGGCGCCAGAAAGAGAAAAGGATCAACCCACCCAGCAGTGGTGGAACCAGCAGCTCGCCCATCAAAGCAATTTTCCCTTGCCCAACCTCACTGGTAAGAAGCAAGAAACAGTGTTGACAAAGGTCACTGGAAGAGATAGGTGTGCTATGCTCACTGTGGAAGTTGCACATGCTACACCTTCTTTGTACAGCACACTTGTTCTCACAAATGTGGATTTTACTGGTATTTTAAATACACGTGTACAATCTAAGATAATACTTACAAATCAGGCATCAGCTGGACCTTTGGATTGAGTGTTTATTTTGTCAGCTTGTGAGTAAATATTTTGACTAGCAAATTTGAAGTTGGGATTACTGCTTTGAACATATTCCAGATAGTAACTCCAGTTTATATCTGGAGTCTCCTGCTTGCCCAAGGTGAAATAATAGTAATTAAAAATGCTTAATGGCTCCACTTCTCCCCTCTTATTTGGATTGCTCTGATAAGTACTGAGCATCAGTAAAATGTATCATTTGGAGACTTAAGTCACACAAATCCAGTGGTGACACACCATTGTTGTCACGTTTAGTCAGGAATGATTTATAAAAGACATGGAACAAAGGAACAGTTTAGCTAATGCTCATGTAATTAATTTCCCACACTTGTATTTGCCTCAGGTAAACACAAACTTCATGAAAATAAGAGTAACAAAACATATGCATCAAGGTTCCTTCAGCTCCTTTGCTACCAATGTCCATGGAGGTCTGTTTTCATAAATAGAAACAGTAGCTTTTAGATTTCATAGTAGCTGTGCTAATAGCAATGTGCTGGAATTGATGTAGCCTGTAGTCCTTTTGTAGTATTTATTCCACCCTCATCACTAGTAGCTAATATCTTCCAGTACTTCATTAAATCATTAATTTTGGTGACATGTCATTCTTTCCCCTCATCCTTGTCTGAGGATGTGTGCATGCAGTCTTTTGTTCCAGGGGAAGGTATATGTGAAATGTATCTAGTCTTTTTCTAATTGGTATTGTGTTTCCCTGAGTGGAAAGCAGGGCTGCATGCCTTGCTACCAAGCAGAGCATGCTGAGATTTATGATACTGGTACAGTAACCAAGCAGGTTTACTCAGACTGCAGTTTAAGAAAGATCTCCTACATAAATTTCCTTTTTATAATAAACTGCCACTGCATGTAAGAAATTCACGTGTTAACCACAGGCTCAGTTTTTCCAGTGATGTTTCACTAAGCATTTCCACTCACTGTAAGCTCCTATTAAGACTGTGCTACCACTCTAATGGATGTTCAAGCCTTGCTGCCCCAGCCTTCACTGGCTATGTGCTTTGTTGGTCCTGTGTCAGCTCTGGAGACAGTGTGTCCATAGGATGTTTTTGGCTTTGTTTTGCAAGTTAAGCACGTGAAGAACAGTGATGAATTTTCAGTGTGGCTAGGTAACTAATCTGACCTGCAGTCTGACTGCAGGAGTGCTAGGGCTTTGAAGCAGCACTGGAGGGGAATGCTGCCTTTGATGACATCCTACTTGTGCACTGGCTGAAGTCAGTCACTGTAACCACTGGGTTAGCTGTATTAATTCTAGGTCATTTGCTGCCCTGAAATATGGATTGTGACCTTGGCCTTAACTCTTCAGTGGACAGGTGACAGATACCATGTCTGGGCTGCAGTGCTGGGAAAGGTACAATATATCTAGCTCTTCTTTATTTCATACAAGCAGAAAGCTTTTACCTCTGTCCCAGTTGCCCCAGTCTAAAATGCTTGAAGCATTTGACTTCCTAAAAGAGGGATATGAAGCATGAGAGAGATTTCCCTGATAACAAACTTAAGGTAAGAGAGAGAAAAGAAGGAAGGTTTTAGCTTATATCCCTGGCTACATTCTCTTGGGCAATTCTGAAGGATTAATTTTTCTTACTGATGTATAACAGCCTTCAAACATTACTGTTGGACACCATTTCTTGTCCATAAGAAGTCCTTTCTTTGCTTGTGTTTCATTTTTCCTCATAAGCTAGTTCCTCCAACCTTTTATCTTTGAGGTTTTTTTATCTCTAATGTCTTCAATTTATTGTAGCTTTCTTGTAAGCTGTCCACAAGTAAAATTAGCCAATGTATTTTTTTAATGAATGTTTTAGAATTCAGGGATCCTACCTCTGACATGAAGAAACTTATCAAAGTAGAGCTTATAGGTTGTTTGAGTGAAAATGAAATGTTATTCTGTTTATCTGTGCAAACACATTACCCTAAATACCTTTGGTATTGCTGTGATATTAAAATAGTTTCGTCAGAGTTGAGAAGGTGTTTAAACAACAACAAAAACCAAGAGAGAAATAATGTATTTTGTAACTCTTGTCTGCAAGAGTGACTTTATAAAACAAGGTGCTGTCTTTTTGGGGGTGGGGGTCAGAGAGGGAGAGCTAACTTGCAGTCCTGAGACATTATGAATGTATTGGGTATATCTCCCCTCAAATGCTAAGTGATTAAAGTAAAGTTATGGCTGGTTGGAGAAGTTACTATGGTTGGTCCACTGAATGATAAAGTAATGGAATGACAAAAAAATTAGTGTGCAGTGTTTTCCCTGCCAACCTTGTCAGCTGAGGATGGGATGAAAGCAGCTCCAAATCTAGTAACTAGCTCTTTCTGCCTTTTAAGAGCTGAGCAGTTGTGTTCTTTTTTGACCTCCAGGTGGCAACCACGCCAAGCCTTGTGACTAGCAGTGCAGCTACAACCCTGACTGTCAATCCTGTGCTCCCTCTGACCAGTCCTGCTGTAACTAGTCTGTCAGTCACAGGTAAGGGCTGTGCCCCCACATTAACCTCTACCATTAGGAAATTTCAGCCTCTGTGACCACTGAGTTGACTTTTCTGGGAATAAAACCACAGGTTGTGCTGAAGTGAAATACCCTGTATTCCACTGCTGGCTTCTAGAGCTGCTCAGCCTCCTATTGGGAAGTGTTATTTAATTGCAGTCTGGGCCTCTCATTTGGAGTCTTTAGGCTTCTTGGTCCTACAGAAAGGTGTGTTTGTCTTCACTTGGGCATGCAGTTCAGATGGGCAGTGCTTTCTGTTCAGTCACACGTGGGTATTGTACTCATTTAACTGGAATCAATCTTCCAGGCACAACAGAAACCACCTCCAACAACACAGCAACAGTGATTTCAACAGCACCTCCAGCTTCTTCAGCAGTGACATCACCCTCTATGAGTCCTTCCCCTTCTGCCTCAGCCTCCACTTCAGAGGCATCCAGTGCCAGTGAGACCAGCACAACACAGACAACCTCCACTCCTTTGTCCTCCCCTCTCGGGACTAGCCAGGTGATGGTAACGGCATCAGGGTTGCAAACGGCGGCAGCGGCCGCGTTACAAGGAGCTGCACAGTTGCCTGCAAATGCAAGTCTTGCTGCCATGGCTGCTGCAGCAGGACTAAACCCAGGCTTGATGGCATCCTCGCAGTTTGCAGCTGGGTAAGGATGAATTTTGCACACCCTTTTAGGTCAGATGACAGAACAGGGAAGGAGAATTCTTGGGATAAGTTGGTTTTATGCATCGCTCTGTCCTGGTGGCTCACGTGGTGATTTAGTGTCATTTATCCCAAATTCTGATTCTTCCTTATGGATGGCAACTGGCCATTCCTTTCAGTGTACACCAATACTGTTTCCAGTTTCCAGATTAAAAAGCTGTGCTGCACTAATATCATCCATCCCACTGCAGAACTTAGGAGCTGCACCTTACCAGTGAATCCTAGGATCTGTTCTCCTAACTGTAAAAAAATAGCTAGCCTAGATCCACTTCACACTTCTGTGCTCATTTCTCCATCATGAGAAGAAGCTGTAAAAGGTACAAGATGATGTATTATTGTAATTTTGGTTTTAAAAACGTTGCTCTGGGAGATGACTCTTTGTTTCTTCAATTCCTCTTGATTTACGTCTTTCTTATCTGAACTGGGGAGTTGAAGAAAGCTTTCAATGGAGTAGTAGTTTCCCCAGAATACTTCACAAGAATATACCAGTCATGTATTTACAGTGCCTTTTCTTTAGGCATGTTGCTAACTACATCTACTCAAAGCATCATGAAGGAAAAACTAAATAAACTAAAATTAATCCTTAATCTCTGGGCTTTCCTCCCTCCCTGCCCTTTTTTTATTATATATATATTTTTTTAAACTAAATATTATGGTGTACTTCTGAACAGTGACAACCTTTCCTTAGAAGTAATCCTCCTCCTCCCCTTTTGTCTTTGTTTCTTCTTCCATGATCTTGCTTCCTGCAGAGGTGCCTTACTCAGTCTCAATCCAGGGACATTAGGTGGTGCTCTCAGCCCAGCCCTGATGAGCAACAGTACACTGGCAACTATTCAAGGTCAGTAGTGTTCCTTTTAATGCATCTCTGTTGTACAGCTTCAGTTTATGTGTTTTGGTTTTTCTCTATCCAAAAAAGAACGTTGTCTCTTCAGCACTGGATGGAATTTTTATGGGAATAAAAGTTTTACAAAATGTAAAGGCATAAATGCATTTTATGTATCACAGAGATAAGAGCAGATGCAACTTCAGAAAGATTTAGGAACTGTGTATGACCTTGTAGTGATTTACAGGAGCCATTTAAGGTATAGAATGTGACCTGAAATTTATTTTGTTATCTTTCCCCCACTGGCATATATGTCCAGCAGGTTAGAGATTTACTTTTTATATCTCTTCTAGCTTAAGCTTGAGCAGAGTTGCACTGTTTGAGGTCAGTTCCAAGCAAGACTTGATCCTGAATTCTTGTCCCCATATGTATTTAAAAAGAACCCACAAGAAGCAACCTACCTCTTAAAGTCCTTATGTAGAACTTTAAACCCATAAATCCTTATTCAGAGGAGTAAAGATTTATCTTGAAAGTGCCACACAGCCAGAAGTTTCCACTGATTAGCAAGAGCTGTTCTCATACTTCGTGATCTCTGAAAACTAGTTAGTGCAAGTGCCCAAAGAGCTGGCTAACCTATGTATTGAAATACTCTCTAAAGGAGCTTAATAAATCTTGTTTCCTGGGTACAAGAGAGAACCGTTTTGTGAAGTGTCACAGATAAATTTAGGAGATCATAATTTAAGGCAGACTGAACCTTGTAGACCAGTGAGAGTAAGTTGTAACTATGCTTTTATGTCAACATTTAAGATGTTCCTCTCGAGGTTACATGACCTTCTTCATCTGGTGATAACTGTCGTTTCATGTGAACACTCATCTCAACCCTTTCCAGCACAGGTTGCCTGAATGCACAGGCTTTCTGTGACAGGAAGCACTGAAAAGGTCTGAAGGAAGGCATGATGGAATTAGTTTAGAAGTAGATGAGAGACATTGAAGTATCTGCAAGGTGTCCACTCCATAAAGAGCTGTCTTTGTAAAAAACATCCTGTGATGAGCTGCCAGGAGAAAAGGAAAGTCACCAGAGAAAGGAAGATGCAAAGAGCAGTCGCTGTGGGCACGTTTTGCATTGTTGCTTACTGCTAATGCTGTCTCCTTCCTGCTCAATTTCCCCTTCTGTAGCTCTTGCATCTGGTGGCTCTCTTCCAATAACATCACTGGATGCAACTGGAAACTTGGTGTTTGCCAATGCTGGAGGTACTCCCAACATCGTAACCGCCCCTCTGTTCCTGAACCCTCAGAATCTTTCTCTGCTCACCAGCAACCCAGTTAGCTTGGTCTCTGCAGCTGCAGCCTCCGCGGGGGCCTCCGGACCAGTCGCCAGCCTTCATGCCACCTCCACCTCAGCCGAGTCCATCCAGAACTCTCTCCTCACCGTGGCCTCTGCGAGCGGGGCCACGGCCACCACCACTACTGCCTCCAAGGCACAGTGAGGCGGGCTGAGCTGCGCTGCCAGCAGCCTGCCGAGCCGCGCGGTGGGACGGGCTGCCGGCCGCCGCCACAGACTGAAAACGGGATGGGCATCCTCTCACCGTGTTGCTGGGGACAAGGGAGAGAAGGAAAAACAGAAAACAAAAAAAAAAAAAAAAAACAACCAACAAAAAAAAAAACAACACACAAAAGCAAAACAGGAAGGATTTAAAGCTGGGACAGACATTTGCCTAATTTTATAATAAACACTGTCTTTTCAGGATCGCTTCACGGATCGGAGAACTTTCTAACCAAAAATGTAAAAAAAAAAAAAAAAAAACAAAAAATCGACTAAAAAAAAAAACCAACAAAAAAAAATCACAAAAAAAAAGTGAAAGGACTACTTATCATTTCCAGCAGTCACAATGACAAGTTAAGGTGGGTTATCAACGCAAACATAGGAAGGGGATTTCTTGTTTCTTTTCGGTCTGAATATCTTTCTTTTTTAATTATCATTTTATAGGTCTGTTGTACAGGCCATTATGTCATACAAGGTGTTTATAATCGTATCAATCGTGTTGGGGGTTCCTTTCTTAACTGGTACAATTTAGGCAGGCCTGTATTACTGGTGTATCTCTATTATTATTATTATGATTATTATTATTATTATTTTTATATATATAGTTTGGACACGTTTGTCTTTTGCTCCTGGATTATTTTCAGCGAGCCACGACACCACGGGGGGAGGGTGGGAGGGTGGAGAGGAAGAACGGAGCACAAATAGACTTTCTGTCCTAATCTTCTGGGAACGTTCTGAACAGTTTCCTCATCCTTGGATTTGTGTAATAGCTGCTCGTAGGGGTCAGAGGAATTTATGCTCATCATTTGTGCAGGAAGCTCAGTGCAGCAGTAGAGATCATTGTGTGCAAACTTGCAGGCTGGTCTGTGCTTTTTGAGCAGAAGCAGGAATTAGTTCCAATCCACAGTTCTCCTCTCAATTATTGAGACAAAATGGCCAAATTCTGCTCTCAGCTTTGTGTGCATAGTCCATTGTCACTTCAGAGGATGGGATTTGACCTCCCAAGTCCAGATTGTGTGACACAGTGATGGCTCTTCTGTTCTGTTGATTGAATTGTCCTGTTAAGAGCATACACCAATAATTAAAACCCACCAGGTTACCCCAGCTAATTGGCAGTATGTAAAGCAGCATTTGCAGTCCTAGATTCCCTCCAGGTGAATTGGTATGGGATTTCAAAAGGCTACATTCTCCCTATTCATAGCAATATTCTGTTAATTCTGATGCTTCCAACACTGTATTTAGAAAAACCTAGTAAAAAAAAGTGCTTCTGGCTGCCAACAATAAGAGAACAGAAGTTGCCATCATTTATGCCAACACAATAGGGCTGACTCTGGGGCTTTGCACATGCCTGGGTGATCTCCTGTTGTCTCTGAGCTGTGATGCTGCTAGCTACAGAAAAATGGCCATAAGCATCTCTGACCAGAGTGTGAGGGCTTGCCTGCTACTGTAACCATCCTTTCCAGGTTGGTTCTGCTGCATGTGGCAAGGGATAGTTACATGGATGAGGAAAGGGTGATGAACTGTACAGAAGTTAGATCTGTATATTCTTAAATATACAATCTAGTATCTGAACAAAAGAAAAAAGAAGATTTTTAAAAAGACTGGATCACTGCGATGCAGTTCACTTTGATCTTTTATTCCTGATGGATTTAAAGGTTTCTGCCATGTGTATAAAACTAAATTACTTTTAGCTAGTGAGGGTAATAGAAGAATCCCCTTTCCCCCCCACCCCCTTTTCTTTTGTCACCGGAGTGTCCTAAAATAATGAGCTGATGCAGCTATGTTCATTATGTTGATGATTCAGGGGGATCCTGGAGCTTCTCATCCAAGATCCAGAAGGCAGCAACTTTAAACTCTACATATGCTTTGGTTTGTGACCTAAGTGTATGGAATTTGCATTTGCACTCAAGTGGCAGAACCCCTTTTATCTCTCCCCCCACCGCCGTGTTTTGATTCTGTTCATCTCTTAACTCCCCACCTTCCTGTTTTACTGAATATTTAAACCAATTATCCCTAAAACTTTCAAAACTAGTGAACTGCAAGCAGGGAAACTAACAAATGTCCGTCCACAGTTTCTAATGTGTTTTTGATTTTTTTATGTTTTATTTTTTTAAAACTAAGCTTGAACCAAAGTCAATTTCTAGCAAGCTGCTGTACTAATGGACTAGTTTGTATAAGTGCAGTTCAGATGCAGAGAGGCGATAGATGCTACTGACAATTTCTTTTTCATTTGTCTTTTGTTTTTATTAATTTTATATAAAAGTTGCTGCTTGATTTTAATTTTTTTTTTTTGGTTGGTAATTTGTGTTATCCTTGGGGCAGACTCTTAACTTGATTTTAATTTGTTTTTCTTTGATGTGTAAATAGAATGGCAATGTCAGGGGAGTGTTAATCCAACAGGTCCCACCCTCATCCCACCAGTATGGATAAATCTGAAGTATTTTTGCTGTGTCTCTATGACTTCAGGCTGTGCAGGAGACTTTTAGGGCTATAAATAGTACTATGGAAATGGCCCCCATTAATAATGGCCCCCAGTAATAGCTTCAGAGCAGTAAAATGTGCAGCTGGGTGAGCTTCAGGGAGCCTGGGAAGAAGTGGAATAGCAGATGCTGGTACCCACTGTATTGGTCTGGAGGCCACAGCATGAGCTGGTTTCTGCCAAAGTCCCTGAGGCTTGTGTTCAGAGAAGTGAGAGGATGAGGCAAACTCCAGCTCTGCTGTTCATTCCTGACTCTGAAAGTTCCCACTTCAGCCTGTGCAAAAAAAATACAATTACCAGGAGGTTGTTTTCTTTTGTTTTGTTTTTTTAAAGGGAGGATGCTGCAGGTTTTTTTCCAGTGTATACTCCCTAAGGGTTTTGTGGTGGGGTGGGAGGGTATGGTCCTTGCATATAATCTAGGAAACACAAAGAAAGGTGGGCCTTAAATCATCAGAAAATCCTCTCTCCACAGTTCAAAGAGACTGTGCCATTAGCTGTCTGAATGAGTTTTCCTGTCCCATTCTTGCTGGTTTGTGGTTGGGAGAGGGTCTTGTTGAGTACATATCTGGAACACTAATGCAGCTTGGATGGTTTATTTATTATAAAAAAACTGCTTTTTTTCCTGACTACCTTTGCATTGGTCACATGGCTTTGGTGTGAGCACCTTATACCCCCTTTCCCTCCTCCCCTCTACCCCATCACCCTTTCTGGGGCCCAGATTCCAGGGAAATTCTTAGCAAGGCTTTTTCTGAGAGAAACTGGAAACCTCAAGTGTAGCCACATATCCAGAAAGGGCTTGGTTTTGCTTGCAGAGGTGGACTTAATAACCAAACAGCACATATCCTACGGTGTCTGTCACCTGTGTGCTCTGATTCATGTCCTAAAATATCTCAGTGACTTGCTGCTGGAGCCTGCTTTTCATCCCTAGCAGTGTTTTTTTGTCTGATGGATGCTGGCTACCTCCAGTGATTAGGTGAAAGAAATCAGATTGGCAGTGGGTGTACATCTGCCTGGTTAAGAACACATACACTCCTTCAGAGCAGGGAGGGAATCTGAGGTCCTGTACTAGAATTTAACAACAATTTCTTTTTAAAATCATCATCATGCTGACATGCATCTGAAAAGAGACAATAACAATTGTATACACACCTGGTAGATGTGATGAGAAGGAATTTCATAGCATGTTAGGAAAGGATAATAGCATCTCTTGTTCATAGCTCCTTGTCTCCAGATTTAAAGATGTGTGGGTTGCTTTTCATAGTTGCAATTATGCCAAAGAACACTTGCAGGAAGAGAGAAGGTGAAAAACTCTCATTATAACCAAGGACAGTTGGCTCTCACAGAGGCACAGATACAGAAATGCCTTGGAGGTCAAGAACAATTCAGGAAATGGCTTCAGGATGAGGTGGTGTAGGCTGGTGATTTAATTTATTTCTGATGTTAAGAGAAGGTATTCCAGTTTGGCTTTAGCACACTTGATCTCCTCAGCACACACTCTCCATAGTCACCAGAGAATGATTCATGGGCAGCACACAGGAGGTGCACACAGCTATGGCTTGCTTACAGGAGTCACACATGGCTGTTTAAAGCTGCTTAAGAGGATTTATTCAGGTTTGGAGTTCCAGTGCAGTGTTAGATCAGTCTGAGTCCATTTCTGTTGTGTTGCTCTGAGAATGTGGCTATGTGCACACACTCAGAAAACTGCTGGGGAGAGACTGTGCTGCTTAACCTGCAAAAGGACCTGATTTTTAAGAGATCGTTTTCCCCAGCCCATAGGCTAGTGTCACTTCAGTTCACTTTTTTCGTTTGCCTGTGGGTAGCTGATGACAGGTCACTGCTCCACTACTTCTGAAAACCCTCTGTTTCGATAAACACTTGTGGAAACACGAGTGAAATTGGATAGAAAAAGTCACTTTAGCATGAATGGGAAAGCTGTGCACAGACAAAGCAGCAAGGGGAACGTGCTTGACAGTTGCATCTTCATGCAGGAACCTGCTGCTGCTGTTGCTCAGTTTTGTTTTGAGGGCTAGTGAGGTTCTCTTTTAAGAGAAATCTAAAATGCTAGAACATTAAGAGGAAGACATATATTGTGATGGCTCCAATTATCAATATTTTAGGGTATCAGAAGCCTCAAGTTTGAAATTTATCTTTAAATGAACAGGCTGACAAAGAGGTTTCAGTGCTGATCACTGGAGAACAAGTGTTCTCTCTCTCATACTGTGAGAGCTTTTCATTGGGGCAAGGGCAATCCACTGCCTCGACTTTTACCCCTTTTCTTATTTTAATTTTACATACTTTATAGTGAGCATTAAATGACATTCAAATCGTGCAAAAAATCTTTTAGGATAATTCATTTTGGTTTTTGTTAAGCGGTTGTTTTGTTTTGTTTGGGGTTTTATTGGGGTTGGTTTTTGGTTTTTTTTAAAGGAAATTTTTGTAAGGAAATTTTTTTTAAAAAGGTGTAAGAATAACCAGTTTTGCTCAGGAAAAAGTCTTTACCAAAACATGTTAGAGAAAACTCTACATGGGCACCCATGCAACAATTGTGTGACTGATAGAAATGTTATTTTTTTACTTTTCTTGGAACTCTACTGTTTTGGTTTGTTCTCTTGTTTAAATGTTACCTCCCTAAGCCTTGTGCTGTGCTTTGGCTCAGCACACACTCCTGCAGCTGTTCCTGAAGGAGACAGCAGTGGTCATTCCTTCACTTGGTGCACATTCCTGCAGAGCAACAGCCTTGGAAACAGAAATTCACTCTTTGTTACAAATAGAGCAGAATACCTATTATATCTGGAAAACAAAACATCTAATTTACCTTAAATATCAATTCATGTTTTCTGTGATAAAAACCTACTTTACAGAATCATCTGGGCAAGCAGCTTCTCGTGCTGTTAGAGTGTTTTGGGGTAGACAGAACAGGGCATCTGATCCAGGCTGGCAGTGATACTTGGTTTTAAACCAGAAGGCTTAAATTTTAGATCTGTTTAATACCATATTAACTTTATTAGGAGTCACTATTATCCCTGAAATGGTTAAATGGGTTATCCACAGTGCCTGGGTATACATGTTGGATGTACAACTGGTGCCTAGGGTGGAGTATTACCAAGGAGTAAGGTAGCCTGCTGCTCTCCACTGCTTCTGTGGCTATTGGTCCTCATGTAGCCAACCCAGATTCCTTCCTATTTTCACAAGAAATGCCTCTTACTTTTCCAGCTCCCTTTCCAAAGTTTTTTGACAGGAGAGGCTTTGTTATAAAGCTATTGTCTCACAGTTTTCAGTTTCTTCAAATGTTCATATCTTTGGGTTCCCCAATTCCCTGTATGTCTCTTCTTTTCAGTGCTTTTGGAACAATGAGAGGAGCTGTTCCTGTACTTGCATATCTTCACAGACAAACACAGAGTAAGGCATGAAAAAGAAATTGATATTTTTTTCAGCTATCTTCATTGGATCTACCTTCCACTTTTTCCAGGACACCCTTAGTGGGTGCTGCTCTGAGCTTTTACCCCTGTCAGTTGCTGTTAGAAGGGTGTTAGGAAGATTGCACTGGAACTACAAATAGTTTAACTGTGGGAGAAAATACACCTTTCATTTGAGTAGACAAACACAGTCAGCAAGTGGAACGTATCTGCTTCTTTTCTGACCAAATTCCTCAACCCACAGCAACTACTGGGCTTTGTCTCAGAGCTGCTTTTAGCTCCGACTGCAATACCCCGTTAAGAACTGTCTGTACCTGGAATCATCTGGGCCCCCTTCCTCCCTCCCTCCTCCCCATCCCTCCTTGTTCCTTACCCCATCTTCCCTCAGCGAAAGGTAGCACCATACAGCTCTGAGAACAATACTTGTGGGTAGCAGCTGGCTTCTGGCACCTTCATAAAATACCTCAGCATAGCTTAGCATTGTCGCAGAACTGGTTTTAAACTGAGAAAATCAGAAGATAAAAGCAAACTTTATAAATAGTTGAGATAATTCTAGCTGTAGAGTTTAGTTGAACTGATGTTTATTATGATTGATAAACATGATTATGCTGTATGTATTTGAGATCCTGTTTATAGGTTACAACTTTATAGGGTCGGGTGGGGGTGGGTGGATGTTGGGGGCAGAGAAGGGGGTTGACTGTGTTAGAAGGAAAATGTTTGCTCATGAATTTTTTTCCTTGTATCTGTCTTGCCAAAGGAAACATTTTGTCGCTCCTGGGTTTGGGATTGTTGGTTGGTTGGTTTATCTGTGGTCTAATCTGCAGCACAGCACATGGTGGCATGCAGGTTACTGATTGGGTTGCTGTTCAGGGTCCTTTCGAGTGTGCGCACACTTCCCTCCCTCTTGGCCTTTCCTTGCCCTTTGCTGGCATCTAAAGATGAGGCAACGCGTACCCGGGAGGCTCGGGTGAAAGGAGCTGGCTGCACTGGGCTAGAGTCAACCTAGCTGGTGTCAATCCATTTCAGTTAGTTGAGTTGCTCCAGAGCTCAACTGGGTCCGTTGTGTTTTAACTTCAGGGAGGGAGAAGAATGGTTGTCGCATCTTAATCTATCTGGGAGAGCAAAAGTGAAACAGGTTCCTTTTATCCCCCTTGTCTTGTTACTGAATGTAGGGCTTGTAGTGCTTGATAATAGGTGGAAAACTTTTTAAACACTTCCTTTTCTAATAGCAATGCTAATCCTGTCTAGACCAAAAACTATGAAAGAAAAAACCAAACTGAGAAGTGAAAGCTAACCTACTCCTTACACCTGGCTGGTATGCCTGGAACGGTTGAATACTGTGAGACAGTGGTGGGAGAGGAGCTTTGAGGGGTCGTTGTCGAGGGAGCGGGTCGTCCTCCTGGCGCACGTCTCGGGGTTGCGGCGCGAGCGGCGGCAGAGCGAGTGGTCGTGGCCTTGGGAGGATGATGCAGCCCCCTCCGTCTGAACCCCAGGGCTCCCTTCTCCTCTCCCTTGGGCGGAGCGGGGGGAAGAGGGGAGGGGTGTGCATGGGTGTGTGTGCAAGTGGAGAGACGTGGGTTTCTGCAGGAGCTCGACTCCGCTGGGGTGGGAGAAAACCCAGTGGCCTCGTAGGGAACCAAAGGCACTGATACGTCGTCAGCTCTGCTGTTCTGGGAGCGGGTAAGAGGAGAAGCTGGGTGGGGTTTTGCTGAGCTTTGGGTCAGCGTCCCTTTCTGCAAGGACCTCATCTCTTGTGGGTGCTCCCACCTTTTCTGCACAGAGCTGCTTTGGCTCTGTGAAGGCAAACGGTGCGTGGGGCTTGCCCAGTGCTGCAGGACTTAGGCTGATGTTGGGATACAGTCAGGGAAAACTGTTTCTTTCCTTCGAATGTGGAAGCAGTGTAGTCCAAGGTCAGAGTCTGTTCAACAGCTTTTGTGTACGGTCTTTCTCTTGAGGGACCTTGAAGGCTCCTTTCTTTGCTCCCCAAAGTAGCCTTGTACATGTTCATGTATCGTGCTATTGGGCCGAGTTGTTTTATCAGTGAACTTGGTGAGCTGTTGTGAAGAAAGGGAGGGAGGAAGGGGGAGAGGTGGGTTGTCCAGCTACTCTTCCTCCGGACACCAATCGGGTTACAGAACTTCACTGAAAAGCTTTACTAATAGAATTGTTGTTCTGACATTATGTAAAAGTGGTATTAATATTGTGTGACTTTTCAAAGAGCTAGTTAGATTTATAGATAGGTAATAGGGATATTGAAGAAATGACTTCTCAAAGAAAAGAGCACTTGGAACAAAAGAAGTGGAAAACAAGGTGTGCTTTAAGGAAAACAAATCTGAGGAAGGAAATGAAACAGCTTGTGGGAGGCGAGGGAAGATGATACCCTTTGGCGTTCCTTAGTGCTGCTGAGGCTCAGCCCCAGAACTGGAACATACCCCCTCTGCCTTATTTCATCTCTCTACCAAACAGGACATTGTCGAGTAGCTCAGACCAAAATACTGATCTGTCTTAAAACTGTGTCGGTCTGCTGGTGAGTGTTCTCCAGCAGGGCTTTATGGGAAAACATAGGATACTTAAGTTATCGTGTTAGCCTCCCCTTTCCTCCCAAAATTCTCTTATGTCTTGTAGGCCCCACTTCAGGATGCATACTGCCTTGGCTCAGTTTTGTAGCAGCAGCTACTTAAACCCTATTCCCTGGACGTGATAGCATCTGGTGCAGACTAGCTGGCTTGTTGCGGTGCTGCAGAATCCCGAGACTCTTCAAGGGAAGGAATCCCAGGGCAGGGAACAGAGCGGGCCCGGGGCGAGCTGCGGAGATCGCACAGACCCCTCGGGAACCAGCGTAGGGACGAGAGCAGCCATGACAGTGTCCTGAGAGCGAGGCAGTTGAGACAAAACCCTGTCCTTCTTTCCCCGTCCACTCTCCACGTGTGACCTTGGTGCTCCCTGCACCCGAGTCGAGTCCGAGGGGAAAATGCAATGCAAAACACTTGGAGACCGGTGCCGCTCCCCGCGAGTTCCCGGGAAGCCGAAGCGGGCCTCCCTGTGGAACGGGGAAGGGAAGGGCTCACTGCAGGGCCGCCCACGTGTGGTTTGAAGCGATCTGGAGCAGTGCTGGTCCCCAGCGGTCTGTGGGAAGGACCCGGGCAGCAGCTTCTTCGTCCCCGCCAGGGCCGTTGTTCCATTTCCTTCCTCTGTGGTAGTGTCTAAGGCTAGGTGTGAGTAGGTGTGGGGTGTTTATCCGCCACAGGTACAGGAGCTGTCGTATACCTCATTTCTAACTCGTAACTGAGTAACTTGCTTTAACTTTCTCCAAACCCTACAGAGTTGCCAAGTCTGCCCTCCCTCCTTTGATTAACACTGAACTCTGGCCTATAGCACCCCGTGACCTGCAACCTGGGGAGTGACCCCCTAACGCCTCTGAATGTCGCTGCTTAAAAGCTACTGCAAAGTGAGGGCATATTGCAATCTTATCTTATTTCCTTTGGTTACAAGGGGTCCTCTTGGTTAGTCTGTGAATATCTACCCCCTCCCCTCCACTCTCGGCGGAACAGGGCCGCCCAGGCTGCCTTTCCCCATCCCAGGGCAGCTGCCCCGGGGCTGTGCTGAACCCCAGGGCCCAGAGGCGCTCCCAGCCCTGCGCTGGCCGTACGCTACTCACTTTTTAACATGACCAAATAACAAGAAAACCCAACGTAAAATAGAAATCTCCGAATATTTAAGTTTTCTTCTTTATTATTTGACAATCCTGTATCCCTTCCCTGCTCCCCAACTTGGCCAGAAGCTGCATCCTTACCCCGGTCCATCTTTATTTGAATGTAGTTCCCCTTACCCCCATGGGAAAGAGAAGCTTTGTCAGGTCACGGTGGCTGCTATAAGTCGGGAGGGGGCGGTTTCTTTGTTTTGTTTTGTTCTTTTAAAATTTCCAGCCAAAACCAAAGATTTCCTAATGATTGTATAAACTCAAAACAAACAAACAAACCAAAGACAAAGGGTGTCTTCAGCACCAAGCCCATCTGCGAGGCCGGTGCAAGGGTCTCCTCCAGCTGCCAGCCTCGGGGGGCCAGCCCAGGGCCCCGGCCCCAGGGGCTGCCCCAGGTGAGGGGGCGCTGGCCTGGGCCCGGCCTCCAGAAATGCCCTGGGAAGAAACTCGGCTGCCCCGGGATGAAATCTGGGGTGGAGGCTCTGGGAGGGGCAGCCGGGGGCTTTGCAGGTGGGTTGAGGAGCTGAAGACTTGGGTGCAGGATTGGCTGCTCTGCTGGGTGCTTTAACCCTCTGGGGGCTGGGTGATGTTGATTAATACACGCTGAGGTGCACTTCTGAGCTTCCCCTCCCCCCGTCACTGCTTGGAAGAGGCTGTCCTGTTGTGAGAAATCCCTGAAAGAAGAAGAAGCAGCTTTTCATTTCTCCTCTAGTTCCTTTTTTCTAGATTTCTTTTAGTTTTGCAGCACCACTGTGCAACTATGCATTGTATTTCTCAACCTTTTATGCTAGGTAGATGCCTGTGACTTTTTAACTTTTGGGGGGGGATTGCAAATGGAGGAACTTTTTACATGGATCTTTTTAATCTCAGTTGATTGGGGGGTGTTTGGTTCTAGGGTCATACAAGCTCTATCCCAAAGCAAAATCCAAATGTTAATATTATTAGCCTGATGCAGATACCAAAGATAATTTCTTTCCTGCAGAACCTTAGACTTGTGTATTAAGTACGATTACCCAGCACTTGCATTAGTCTAACCTCAGTAATTCCAAAGCTTAGATGTATATTTTGGTATATTTCTGGGATATTAAAAAATTGTCGTTTAAATTCTTGTTTGTTTCAGTGTAATGCTCTTAAAGTCATAGCATGGAGAAAACTGAACTTGTCCTATTCTTAGTAGTTTGAAATAATAGTATTTTTGTATGTTTTGGGTGTGTCTATGTATGTATTAACATAACGGTTTTCACTGCCTAGGTGTTCATAAATAAAAGAAAAAAAAAGCAACTAAGGGTTTTTAAACTGTACATAATATTCCATGAGGAATTTCCACCAGACCGCCAATTTGGATCACATTTTCACTGACAGCCGCTCCCAACTGGGATTCTTGCTTTGTTTTTAAAGAGACAGCATGTTCTTTTTCTTATTTTTTCCCCATTGACTCTGAGGTTCTTTCTCAGCGTGAAGGGGTTTTCACTGTTTTTAAGGGATGGGCCAAAGAGGAAGTAGCTTTGCTTTAAAAATATATATATTTAACACATTAATTTGAAAACTCTCCCTTTGTAGGAAGAATTGGGACTTGGAAAACAAGCCCTTTCTTCTCAATCCAGCAGCAGTTTTCAGAGAGACAAGGGTTTGTGAATGTCTGTAGCATCTGGGCAGTCCCTTTTTTTGCTTTGTTTCTCAGTAAAGATGCATTTTCAGTCTGACCGTTCCACTGCTCTGAGCAGCTGCCTGCTGACACTGGCTGGGAGGTTGTTTTTCTCTTGCCCTTCCTCGTACACTGCAATGGACAGACTTCAGGTCAGCAGAACACTTGAAATCGAGGGCCACGTGGGAGTACCTGCACCCAACACAACCCGAGCTTTCCTTGAGACTGAAATGTGAGAGTCCCACACATTTCAAAACCTTGCTGATCGTACTGAGGGTGAGGAGGAAGGCGAAATGCTGTCTCTTTAAAGATGTCCTTTATAATTATTATAATTATTATTATTATTATTATTTTCCCAGTGGTTGCCTACAGGTAGCTGTAGGCATTGAGAGATTGTGTAGATTACAGTAAATCAGAATGAAAAGGTAGATTTTGTGTAGATGCATTTGTCTGCTGTAATTTTTTATATATATTAAACTTACTGTAATTGTACAGTTCATTTCTGTTGTAAACATCATTAAACCATTTTCCAAGTGTTTTAACATGTATGCACTTTGTTTGTAGTTTTTAAAGCATGTCAGGGGAAGGTTAATTCCCCCTCCTCTGGTGCAGCAGACTGGGATGAAGATCTGATTATTCTTTCATGCTCTTTGTCTTGTCAAAATGGAGGAGAGACCAGGTTTTTTCCCCCACTCTTGAAGCTTTTGTTCTACTTGCCTGTTATCAGCAGCTCCTCTCCTAAAAGAAAAGCCAGCTTCAGTTGTTTCCTGAAGGCAAGGAGAAGACTCAGCTCCCACCTACCGTGAGTGTCCCCGAAACAAGCGTTGGATGCTTTTTGAAATCAAGATCCATTTTATGTATAAAGAACATGAAGGTGATGGGTTTTTTTTTTTTTCCCCCCTAAGAATTTCTTCCCCATTGTTTAGTGACTGGTATTTTGTGCCAAAACTTCTGACTTCTACATCTTTCAATAGGGTTGTCATTATTTTAGCAAAGAAAGCTATTTTCAGTGCTCTTTGTTCTTGTGTCAAGAACAAGAGAGCTTTGCAGCAGCTGCTTCACTGTAGTTGTCAGCTCAGCTGTTTGAGCCATCACCCAGTTCCCTCAGACTTTTCTTGTCATTGCAGAAGAACAGGAAAGCATCTAGGAAATTCTTTGCAAGAAGCATCCATTGCCACGCAGGGGATGGCTCCGCTTACATTTTTGATGCTAATTTACTGTCTTTGAAATGCTCTTCAAAAGCTACAAACACCTCCTGCAGGTGGAGTTCTCCTGCTTAAGAAGTTGGGCATGGCCCTGTAATTGACACTGCAGCAGTTGCAGCAAGGTTGGCTGCTGCTACCCCCCTCCCTGAAGAACACGACCTCATCCGGACAGTGCCCACAGTGGCAGCAGCCTTGCTTCACCTGCTAGCAGGATGAACTGGTCAGCTCCTGACCTGGTTAAAATACCCTCAGTTTTCCTCAGCTGGTTTTGCCCTCACCCCAGTCCTTACAGGCTTCATTGCACAGTCACTGTAAGTCACCACCCAGAGGATGCAGCAGGAGGTGAGTTTTTTTAATCTTTTTTTTAAAATCTATGCTCGGGCTGCCAGCATTTTTGCAACATCCCCTCCCACCTCCCAGGCCGTGTTCAGGAGCTCCTGTGAGAACCCTGACCTCCTGGGCTTGCCTTAGGAGATGACACTGCAGGCTGTGGCCCCAGCAGCCAGAGCTCGTAGTGTTGCCACAGCCGTTGACACACAGGGCTTTGGCACTGGCTTTATTAATGAATCCAAAATGCATTACATCATCATAGCCTCGCTGGGGAACGATACCTGCTTCATCTTTGAAAGGTAACCCATGCTGGAGGGGTTGGAAACTGCACTTACATTGGCTTTTGTGCAGCTTCTGCTGGCCAGAAGTGATAATCGTGTCCATTTCTGACATTAGAATTTCTGTAGCAGCTCTCACAAGGGGAGCCTCTTCTGCAGGGAGAGTTGCAGATGTTGCTAATGTGAGGTGGTGAACTTGCCAGCCAAAGGGGATTCTCCAGGGTAAGCTTTCCTGGCTTTTTGCAGTATTACTGGTTGTACAGTTTTCATTGTTAATGGGTATCTTCTGCCTTCTGAGAACTCTCTTAGGCAGGTTACCTGGCTCCTGTTTAGCTCTTGTTGCTGGATGAGTGGCACTGCTGTTGTCTGGTCTGTTCTTGGAGCTCAGTGCTCATTTTCTTCCCGTTGAAAGGCTGGCAGTCAGCCCCTCTCCTTCACTGCTTCTCAGCACTTTTTACAATGAAAGGAAAAAGTCACCCTCCACTGAAGCAGTTCTCTAAATGTGAACTTAATGCCAAAACGTTTAGCTGGCCTGTGTCAAATAGAATTAAGATAAATACTACAGGAAGTAACCACAGCCCTATCTTTACAAGTTCTGTAAATGGCAATGAAACCATAATTACATGTGTTGACACCCCTGGAAGGTAAGAGCTACAGAACAGCTGGTGTTAGTAGGTGTGCTCTGGTCCTACAACACAAATCTTACAGAAATCAGCTTAATAAACTGCTATTGCTGGAAACAACTTTACAGATCTGTCCATTTTAATAGCTAAAGCTTTGCAGTTACAGGCTCAGGAGGGAAGGGAGCAGGGGCTCACTAAGTCCAGGTGTATTCCCTCTGTGCACTAAGCAAGGTAGGCTGTGGCACTGAGAAAATAAGCAGCGTGTTGGATGAACAAGGCTTCCCCTCCTCTGCTCCCTGAAGCAGGTGGGCATCTCTCTCTCT
>VYZU01018580.1:25642-60721 GCA_013401355.1 Ceyx cyanopectus | reverse complement strand
TGACCCCAAACCGCGACAGCATGCTACCAGTGACAGCATGCTGACTGGAAGCTTGGGGCACCACCACCACCCCGTCAGCTGCTCTAACAGCATTACACCAGGAATTTTCAAGATATGAGGAATGACTTGGCTTAAAGAACTGAAGGTTACTCTTGATCTTATCCAACACAAGTTGCCTAAGTGAATCTGCAAGACCGCTTGTCAAAAATAACATTACCAAAACTCCACCAGCTCTTGAGCTATACCAGTGTTGAAGAAGAGTCTGCATTGCAGTTGCCACCAGTGTATCTGGTATAGCAATTTTCTTTAAATAGATATAATTATATTATAATATAGATACTATATTATAATTATATTTTAATATAGATATATTTCTTTATATCCCAGCCACAGAATAGAACAGAACAGAACAGTACGGAACAGAACAGAACACCCCTAACATATAGAAATTCTCTATTGGGTTTTAACATGCTATTCAAAATATGCTTTTATTTCACAGGAGACTATGTAGTCATGTCTGTTTACTTTAACCTGAGCAGAAGAATGGGTTATTTCACTATTCAGACCTACATTCCCTGCACACTTATCGTTGTGTTATCCTGGGTCTCCTTCTGGATTAATAAGGATGCAGTCCCAGCCAGAACATCACTGGGTGAGTTGTTTTTTACTCTGGCTTCATTTTAAGTGTTATGATGCTTAATTGACACTTCTGAGGATCACTAGTTTGTAAATTTAAGCAGAGAGAGAATTTCACATGAGCTCTCCATGATTAGAGGGATGTGGTCATTTCCACAGCCCAAAACATATTTGCATCTCTTCCTAACTCTTGACTATTGTAGCTTACCTCCAATAATTCATTTACCATCTTTTCTGATGACAGCAGTATTTTTTGTAAGCATCAAGAGTATGGGGAACACTGCTGGATTAGAGGCAAGGACACATATGTTTTACTTGCTCTACTTCCATACCACAGTGACCAGCAATACAAATGAAATAATAGCCAAGAAAGAATCAATGTTGCTGGCTGTGTGCCAGAGTGGTGACAAGGGGACAACATAGCACCCTGACTTCTGCTTCAGGCACCAACAATCAAATCAATTCACATGAGAATAATTTCAGTTTTTCCTTCTGCATTTTCACTTCTTCACAAAACTACATCACAGAGTGCAAAACGAGAGACAGCATTTTCATTACAGATCTCCCTAGGAAAAAAACAAAACAAAACAGGAATAGAGGACAGTGGGACAGAAAATTTTTATTGTCTTTCTCATGTCCTCTCTGAAAAGCTGTTATAAAATCTATGTTTAATAAGTATAAAATTAATAAGCACATGCAACTGTTATTTTAAAAGTTACTTAGATATACAAAACAGACTGGTCTTCTGTTGAGAATTAGTCTGATATTTACTGCTGGTAAAATCAGTGGTATGAAATTTGCCATATAAAATGTGATGGATTTTAACTGCTCTGTTGCATTTTTAATGTTCTTTACGTCACAGCACAGGGAATAATGTTCTGACAGGAGACGGGTTGGTGAAGCATGTCACTCTACCTCAGTTACAGACTGCAGTCACTTCTGAAGGCCAGAGGAGATACTGGTCTGGCAGAGACAAATCTCACCTCACAAGATTACAATTGAGAACCCCAAGAGACTCTCCCTTGAAGCTTTATATGCAAGAAATCACTTAACTAGTGATCAGCAGATAATTATTGTGGGGTTAACATCTTTTGTATACAAGTAAATGCTTTTAGGCAAGATAAAGAGTTTAATTTCTTTGTGTAGCACACACACAAATCTATATATTTCAGCCTGAAGCCCCTTTAGGATTATACTTGTTTTTCAGAATTTTAATGAATTTGACCTGATGCAATGCCTGACAGTGTCTCTCACTGAGACTGTAACTAAAAATAAGCAGAACTCATCCCAACAGCACAAAAAGTTTGTGATTGGTTAACCGAGGTTACTTTGAAGAATGGAGCAACGTGATATTTATTCTCCACCATGATTTTCTCACTGACTAAAGTTCTCTCCTCTCTAACTCTGTTTAAGATCTTGAGTACACAAACCCTAAAATAAAATAAAATAAATTAAAATGAAGGTCCCCTAGAAGTAAACAATAAAGCTGAACAACTGAGTTACATTTCTAAGAGCCAGAATGCATCTAAGCCAAGAAAAACTTTTTTCCAGTGAGGTTGCCAGAGCCTGGAACTTGCTGCCCAGAGAGGTTGTGGAGTCTCTTTCTCTGGAGACATTCCAGACCTGCCTGAATCTGTTCCTGGGTGACTTGGTCTAGGTGACCCTGCTCTGGCAGGAGGGTTGGACTAGATGATCTTCTAGCTCCCTTCCAACCCGTGACATTCTGTGACTCTGTGACTCTGCAGAGCAGCAAATGCAGTAACCACACAGAAGTGTTTCACAGCCTGTGTGAATCCCTGAAGCTCCCACTGAACCCACCTGGCTCTGCTGGACTGTGCCATTTAACACCTCTGCTACATGTCTGAACTCCAGATATACTTCAGAACAGAGACAACTGGCAGCATCAGTTTGTTACTTAAGTACTAATATTTGTATTGTTTTCTGTCTGTCGACCAGGTATCACCACTGTGCTGACAATGACCACACTGAGTACAATTGCCCGTAAATCTCTTCCCAAAGTCTCCTATGTGACAGCAATGGATCTTTTTGTGTCAGTCTGCTTTATTTTTGTTTTCTCTGCACTAGTGGAATATGGAACTTTGCACTACTTTGTCAGCAACAGAAAACCAAGCAAAGATAAAGACAAAAAGAAGAAAAATCCCGTATGTATTATTTTTTTTACCAGCATGGTGTAAATTCAATTAGGTTTTCAGAGAGAGCATTTAGATCCCTCAGTATGCTTGTACTTGCTTTTAAGACTTTACTATTACATATATCCTTCGTTTTTTATTAATATCAATGCAAACACTCACCTCGAGAATGAAAAGCTCACATATTAAGGTGGTCTGGATGCCAGAGAAATTAATTTCTTAGAATAAGGATACTTTTGAAGTGCTCTACAAATCCCACCTGTCACCAAACCCATTATTTGTGTTATGGATAGAGCTATTGCTGTGACCTCTCAGGGAGAACTCAGTTTCTCTGTCTTAGCTTTAGCAATATTCTCTCTCATTAACTTATGCCCTTAGTGTTGACATAACTCTATTTTTCTTATTATCAGGACTACAGTTAAACTTTTATATTGAAACTACAGTGTGTGCTTTTTCTAATTTCTCCTTAAGCATCCGTTTCCTTTTCATTGTTTCCTTGTCTTCTTTTCCTTGTATTTTTTACCTTCTTTGTCTGCTTCTCTCCCTTAGACAGGGGTTTGGCTAGCAGTTTACTACGTGACTTATGGCTGTACGCTACACAGTAATAAAAAAATTTATATCATAGCCACAGGAAAAAAAAATCCTGGAAATACCTTCAGTAGGGGTTTGGGGTTTTGCCCAGATAGATAAGAAGTTTGTCGCTTGTTTCATCCAGGACAGATTTTTCATTGCCTTTGGTAACTGAGCTGAAAAGTCTGTTTCGAAGTTTAGAACCTCTAAGGTGAAAAAAATTAGTGTAAAAACCTAGAGGGAAAAGTAATCTAATGGTCTAAACCAAGCCAACCATCCAACCAACCCCAAACAAGTGTTTAATCCATTTCAGGCGTCTAAGAAATTATGAAGTCATTTGGACGTGCTCTGCTAAAGTCTTCAAGGACTTGTGAATGTTTTAGTTGTAACATAAAGCACAAGAGAGAGTACAGAAAAAATAATAACAAACCTTTCTTTAGACATTATTCCTATAATTCCAACTTCAAAAGTTGTTGAGAAGTGGACTCAAAGAAAGGAAAAAAAATGGAGAAAAAGTACTATGTAGTGGATATACAGCCTGGAAAACATCTATAGGACTATCAAGAAGATTCTTCACCTACATTTATGTATGCTGAGGTTGGATTTGGTCATGTGCCTCTCTATTGCTTAGCAGAAAAACAGAAACACTTCTGGAAAGTGGTTCCTCTTGGATTGTCTCAAGACAAAAAAAAAAGAGGCTGTGTGTGTATGTGCATGTGTGTCTTCTCAGACATTTAAAGCAGGAAAGGATAAGCATCTCCCTTATGAGGAGAGGCTGAGAGAGCTGGGGCTCTTTAGCCTGGAGAAGAGGAGACTGAGGGGGGACCTCATTAATGTTTATAAATATGTTAAGGGTGAGTGTAGAGAGGATGGAGCCAGACTTTTCTCAATGTCATCCAATGACACGATGAGAGGCAATGGGTGCAAGTTGGAGCACAAGAGGTTTAGGGTCAACACAAGAAAGAACTTTTTCTCAGTGAGGGTGCCAGAGCTCTGGAACAGGCTGCCCAGGGGGGTTGTGGAGTCTCCATCTCTGGAGACACTTAAGAGCCGCCTGGATCTGTTCCTGGGTGACTTGGTCTAGGTGATCCCGCTCAGGCAGGGGGGTTGGACTAGATGATCTTCTAGGTCCCTTCCAGCCCCTAATTTCTGTGATTCTGTGATTCTGTGAACTACCTCACTTAGAGATGTCCACATAGGGGCAGGTTACTTGTTCTTTACGTTACTTACCTCTGATCATTTGAGGGCAGCTATAAAATGACTTCCAGGATCCTAAGAGTTTTACAGTAGAGTGTTCAGGACCCAGTCTGCAGATAAACCCAATATTGTAGGAAAAGTGTTTTTTATAAACTGCAAATTGTCTCTTTTGAAACAGCTCAATAGAAGGGATAGGAATCCCCCGGGAGTATGAAAAGATCTAACTAGAGTTTGATATGTTTTTGGCCCAGATGTAGTTACAAGATAGTGAAAAGTAAAAAAATGGGGGTTTTATATTACAGATACTTGTTTAAATTGTTAATATCCCAACCTTTCTATAAATTTAATTCTTTTTGACTTACTATGTTTTAGGAACATATTTTTAATTTACATTATTTTTGTCTCTTTCTTTCCTTTCTTTAATTTAAAACTCTCTGATTCTCTTTTCTGTCTACAAATTGAAAGCTTCTTCGGATGTTTTCCTTCAAGGTATAATGCTTTTTGGAATGAAAATTCACTGCATGCAACTGCTGAATTTAACTATTAGAGCTTAGATAAGATTGGTGTTTTGTTGGGTTTTTTTAAATGAGATATCTAAAAATTTTACTCCAGCTAACTTCCCAAATCAAGTAGAATGGTTATATATTTCTAAATAATGTGTGGAGTTGATTCAGCAGCCCAAACACTGGTTCACTATGGTTCTGAACTTACCTAAGTTCAAGAGTGACCGACATTATTGGATCACATGAATAAAGAGAGTTTAATGTTAAATCATTTCTGCTCCTCTCTTTCTCAATTTGCCATAGGATCCAACTGCACCATCTACACCAGAAGCCTGCAATACACCCTTTTAGAACTCATCTCTGACAACAGCTTTGTGGTTTAACTCTAAATTATCAAACCAAATCTGTCCCGATGTTGACCTGAACACAATTCAATGTCATTGTCTATTAGTCAAATGCTGTTCCTTATGCAAACAAGTCGGAGTTTTGAAAGGGTCTAAGATGCAGATTTTTTTTAATACTGTCACTGGATCAACACACCTTAGCAAATTAGAAAATACATCTAGCCACATACCACACCTAAATCTGATCTTCATTTAGATATGTTAAGTTTTCATAAACAAATTTTACAAAAGGAAACAAAAAGACCTCCACCACATAAACCCCAATATATTTGCATACTTATGGATTCGAACTGTTATTTTATCCTAATAACTATCAGCAGAAAATTTCAGTGCCTGTCATCCCAGTTTTTGCCAAGTGCTCAAATGTGTTTAAAACGCTTAATTTACTCAATTCATTCCAAATAAAGATGTGTCTATATCTATATGTACAGCTACTGTATAAAGCTTGGAATGCTGAACCTTCTAGTTGGTGAATATTAGTAGATGGTGAACTGCACCTACTCAAACAAATGGAGAGTCTTATCAAGATTCTCTTAACCTTATTCAAAAGACATAATTCCGACCTTTTTTTCCCCTCTGTGCATCTTTACGCCTGTCTCAACATAAACCAGCCCTCTATTAAAATCCCCCATTTCCAACCGAACATTTCAGTGCTTTCCGTGTGCAACACACACATTTCCTCCAGCTATTAAGCAGCTGCGTAAAATGCAAAGCACCAAAGAACCGTGAAATGCCATCAGTTGCATTCCTGTCCCCTTTACCCTTGGATGGTTACAGAGCTTGGCTTTCCAGCCAGTTGTCCCTATGTGTTGACGCAGCCTTGTGCTGCTTTCCCGCCAAGTTCCAGCGCAGCAGGTTGTACTGAGCCGAGGGCAGCGTTAGCACTAAAACTGCTGGGCAGCCCCTTCCCACCCCAAGAGCTACCACCCAACTGCTACCCACCCTGTGTCTCCCGGGGTAATAACACTGTCTCCCCTCCCGCCACCCCCTCTCTGCTGCCCTGCTCCAGGCGCCCACCATCGACATCCGGCCACGCTCGGCCACCATCCAGATGAACAACGCCACGCACCTGCAGGAGCGGGACGAGGAGTACGGCTACGAGTGTCTGGATGGCAAGGACTGTGCCAGCTTCTTCTGCTGCTTCGAGGACTGCCGGACGGGAGCCTGGCGGCACGGCCGGATACACATCCGCATCGCCAAAATGGACTCCTACGCCCGCATCTTCTTCCCAACGGCCTTCTGCCTCTTCAACCTGGTCTATTGGGTGTCATACCTCTACCTCTGAGCGGGGGGGGCAGCGGGGATACGAGCCTTACTCCATTGCTTAGAAAGATAGGTTCCTAAGCCCACAGGAAGTGTTGATGAGGCTTTTGATAGTGGTCTGAATTCTATAGTGCCATAACCCAGTAAATCCCAATCAGATTGTTTGTCCAAAAATTCCCACCAGGTTCTTGTGAATTGAACAGACACGGTGAAATCATTTGAAATAAACAACAAAAATTGAGCCCATAAACAGGTAATACACAACTAATACCTGCTGGAATGAGGGAAACGGAGCAGACGGGGCAAAGGAGGGAGTGTGGCAACATCACAGAATCCTAGCAATGTCTGGGTGGGAAGGGAGCTCCAGAGATCATCCAGCCCAACCCCTGCTGAGAGCAGGGACATCTCAACTAGAGCAGGGTGCTCAGAGACTCCTCAAGCCCCACCCGGAATGTCTCCAGGGATGGGGCCTCCACCACCATCCTGGGCACCCTGTGCCAGTGCCCACCCCTCTGCTGGGAAAGAACTTCTTCCTTAGTTCTCATCTCAAACCACTTCTTTCTCATTTCAACCATCGCCCCTTGGCCTTTCACTCCAGGCCTTTGCAAACAGCCCCTCTCCAGGCTTTGGATCAGCTCCCTTCAGGCACTGGAAGGTGGCACCAGGATTTTAGACAGGAGTGAGAAGGAGAGGAATTCCCAGGTAAAGTGCTGTACATTTTGTTAACACTGGCTATAATTATGCTATAGCTGTATTCTGTGGGCTTTTCTTTTTGGAAGAGTCATCTCACCCCTTGGATAGGTATTATTAAGCTAGGAAAGCTAACTTGTACTCCCACCAGGATCCAAATAGACTTATCCCTTTGCAATCCCTTTAAGAGCACATTTACAATGCTGTAAATATTTCAATACCTTGTAGTATATAAAGTCTAGTGCATGCATCTTTTGGGGGCCAAAATAAATGAAACAAAAGGTACTATAAAGTTTTGTCTTTTATTTTGTGTCTCTGGATGTGCTATTATAATTGAAATGTGGACAATTTTATTTTTCCCTTGAAAAATTATCCCTTTCCCTCATGCATGGAAGATCCAAGCAGACAGCACTTTCGTGTAAGACATTAGAGAAGCCTTAAGGATTCAAATAAACAACATGCAGACAAATCCATATGGCCAATATAACAGTCCATCAAGTATACTCTATGTGTCTGCTGCAGGTGTAGCCTTCATTTCCCACTGATAATGTTGCTATATTCCAACAGAATTTCCAGTAATTATACACTGCAAGATCAGCTTTCAAATTTCATCCATATGCTTCTCTTTTTTTTTTCCCATGTTGACCTCTACCTTTTTTTTTGCTCCTGGACAAGTGTTTGTATTGGTTGGTTTCTTTTTTTTACTCTTCAGTCCAGCCCAAGAAAGAGCTTTGATTCTAGTCATTCTTTTATGTAAGAGCTTCTAGTTCATTGTGTATTATCTATACACACACAGTTCTCTGCCCGTTCCTGTCTTCGATCAGCAATAGGTGTTGTCATTGCTGCTTTTCACTCAGTAAGTACCTTTACTAAAACAAACCTCTGCCATGGCTAGCACACAGTTTAGAGATAGCCTTGAAAATACAAGGGAACAAAGGGTGTCTTGGCTACTAAATCACACCTACGCAGGTGATCTGTACTTAAAACCTTCAACCCACCTGCGTCAATCTTGAAAACATTTCTCCACTGGTTTTCAGAACCTGTATGATGCTCAGTTATGCAACCTTAAGCACATGTAAATACGACTGACCTTTTTTTAAATTGTCCAAGATGTAAAATGTCACCTCCAGGAAAGTGGGCTTGCAGATTGAAAAGGGAGATATAGAACTTATCACAGAATTCTTGATAGCTACAACGTAGGAAAAGGCAAGTTTGCCAATGTTTGTATAGTTTTGAAAATAAAAAAAAAATAAAAAAACCCCGAACTATAAAAAAGGAATATTGATCATCAATTGCTCCTCATCCAATGTATTTGAAAACATTTTAATAAAGGAATTGCACACACATGTGGACTTTTTCAATAAAACTGCTGCACTCAGTTCCAGCCGTCGTGTGGTGAGTTTGTTAAGACCCTGCTTCCAGGAGCAGACTGCTTGGCTAGGTTGACTCACCAGATGCCTCAATGTGGTTAGAAACCTCCAAACCTCTGCATTTCCTCATTTGGTAGGCAAATGGCTCACCCATGTACCTTTCAAGGGTGGAGAAGAAGCTTTAAAACCATTAATTCCTGCAAATAAGTAAACAAATAAAACACACTGAATTGGAAGTACCCTAATGAAGAGAAATAACCTTTCCTTATCTACTTTGAGAGTCTCCACTCCCTGAATGTGTCAATCAACTTTCACACAGAAATCTGTTTCAGACAGTGCCAGACAGATTATCTTTCTTCTTTTTTTATGCAGTGGTCAGTGATTTGACAGCTTTCTGTTAGTTCCTTGGAGTTAATAAATAAGAGTGGCTGACATTAGACATTAAATGTTCATATTTTATCTGGGTCTTTTCTCTGGTACCAAATATATTTTATACAGATCGTTATGAATCTCAGTCCAAACCAGCCCTTTCATTTCCTCAGTCCCAGTGCATTCCAGCTAACACGTTCACACTTTTTTGGTCAAGGTCTGTGAAAAGATTTGGTAGCAGTAAGTAATGGTTCTGCCTCCAGAAAGCCTGAAGACAGTGAAGAATCAGGAGCAATCATGAAGAGCAAACCACCAGCTCCCACCCGGCCTCCTTTCAGCAGGAAGGAGTTGAGTTCAGGACTGATTTCTCCCAGTTGCAATAGTGCAAACCACACCTGCAGTTCAGGAGCAAACTGCACAAATTTCCGAAGAAAGCATTACTAGACATAGAACCAATAAAAAGAACTGGAAAAATGTAGATGAGCTGCCTTTCCACAAAATCTGGGGTTTGTAGGGTGGTGGGAGAGATGAGCTGTAAATTGAGATTTGAAAAGGATAAGCAAAGACTTTTTTCCGGCTTGCTGAAGTGTTTCCCGTGGTACAGAGGAAAAGTAAAGAAGTTTTTGTGGCAGAAGCTAGTAGTTGAAGAGAGAAACTAAGGCGTGACTGTTACACAGAGGCTGAGATGAAGACTGAGTTGATCTGCTCCAGCCAGCTGCAGCTGAGAACTGAAGCAGAGAAGCAAACAAAAGAATTTGTTGATTTACGTAAGAATTATGTATATTAATTTACCAAAGAGGCAGCCCAAAGCACCAAGCCAAGAAGAGGAATTCAGAGGCAATACTATCCATGAAAAATCCAATGTTTGCCAAGGCCAGGTAAATGAAGGTTGCAGTTCTCTGAACCAAGGAGACCACCTTTAGGGTTCAGACTTCATCTGCATGAAGAAGCAGATTTTGGTGCTGCTGTGGTAGAAAAATTTGGACTTTAATAGTTAGGTCCAAAATAAGGACATGGTGACAAAAAAAAGTCTGTTCTTGGGCTTTACAGCTCGCTGCCTGGTATTATAAGCTGAGGGATCCAAGGCAGAATCCAATAGTAAGTAGGAACAGAAAAAGAAAAGTAAAAATATAAAGGAGTCATCTAAATGAAACTTAATTACAGCTCAAGGGAAAAAGTGACATTTTAAAACACAACTGTTTTCTTTCAAACAAAATTGTAGTTGCTTTGCAAAGAGAATTTAATTAAATATTTTGAAAAGCTTTACAGATAAATCAGTTTATTATACCCATGAGAGATCTATTGTTCCCTTTATAAAAATTAAAACACAGTGCACTTTCCCTTCTCATTTAGGATTCTATAAATGAAAAGATTTACACTTCCTACTTACACATTCATGGATTGGTCAGGGTTGGAAAGGACCTTCAAGATCATCTGGTTCCAACCCCCTGCCAAGGGCAGGGACACCTCCCACTAGAGTAGGTTGCCCAAAGCTCCATCCAACCTGGTCATAAACACTTCCAGGAATGGGGCATCCTGTGTCAGTGCCTCACCACCCTCACAGCAAAGAATTTCTTTCTAATGTCTAATTGATATATACCCTCTTTCAGTTTAAAACCATCACCCTCAGCCTGTCACTACACTCCCCAGGTCCTCCCCCATCTTTCCTGTGGGCCTCCTCCAAGTACTGGAAGGCTGCTATGATGTCTCCCTGGAGCCATCTCTTCTCCAGGCTATGGAAATTTTTCTTGCTGACCTTGATATCCCTGGTTAGATTTAATTCCTATCCCTGGCCACTCGAAAAACTCCTCTGTATTCCTCCCAGCCCCCCTGTCTTTGCTTCCACTCTCTGTAGGCTTCCTTTTCGTGTTTGAGCTTGTCCAGGAGGTCCTTGTTCATCCTTGCAGACCTCCTGGTGTTTTTGCTTGACATCCTCTTTGTTGGCATTCATCACTCCTTAGCTCAGAGAGGTGATCCTTGAACACTAACCAACTTTCTTGACTCCTCTTCCCTCCAGGGCTTTATCCCACAGTATCCTACCCAGCAGATCCCTGAAGGGGCCACTGTCTGCTCTGCTGAAGGCAAGTTTGCTGTGTGCCCCCCTTGCTGCCCAAGAGATCTCGAACTCTACAGTGCATCCAAGGCTGCCTTTCAAATGTTCCACCAGCCCCTCCCTGACGGTGAGAATAAGTTCCAGCATAGCACCTCTCCTCAGTGGCTCCTTGATTACTTGGAGAGGGAAATGATCGTCAGTGAATTCCAGGAACGTCCTGGATTTCTTACAACCTGCTGTGATGTCCCTCCAAAAGATATCAGGGTGGTTGAAGTTCCCCATGAGGATCAGTGTTTGTCAATGGGAGGTTGCTCCTATGTCTTCATAGATCATCTCTTCCTGGTGGGGTGGCCCATGGTAGACCCCCAGTATGTCACCTGCTCCTGCCCTCTCTTTAATCCTGACCCAGGCAGAGCTCTGTGCACTCCAGATGGTCATTGGCCTAGAGAGCAACACTCTCTCCTCATCTCCCCTCTCTGTCCTTCCTAAAGAGCCTGTTTCATTCCATTCCATCACTCCAGACACAGCAGCCATCCCACCACATCTCCATGGTGCCAATAAAATCAGCTCTGCAGGCATGCTCACATCTCTTCCTTATTCCCCGTGCTACTTGTAAGATGCATGTAATGTAAGGGGCATTTGAGTTGGACCCCCAGTGAAGCTGACTTACTGGTTGGAGTGGCTGGAATTCCTTTNCTGAATCAAATATCTCTAGGAACAAAAAAAAAACAAACAACAAACAGTATGGTAAGACTGGATAATAATTTCTCATTCTCAGTTTCTCATTTCTCAATCACATAAAATTTGTATTTATTATCAAAATGGGAAAAGGAAAAATAAGAAATGAGAAAAGACGATAAGTTTTAATTATATTATTATTATTATAGCTTTAATTCAACCACTATAAAATCATTAGAACTATTAACCTTTCCATCAGACACATGCTTCCTTGTATTGGGCTACTGAAAACCACAACTGATGAGTCTTTGAGGACTAATTAACCAACACTCTCTTTAGAATTTTCCCATGAATGCTAGAAGTCTAGCTATAGATTCTGTCATTTTGCTGTGAGAAGCCCATCTTAGTATACCCACAGGAAGAATGAAAAAACAAAGGGAAAAAATACCCAAACCTCCCCCGAAAATCCTCCAAATTAAGACTTCTCATTTAATTCCTAAAATGAGATGCAAGCACACAATCTATCCAACTAATATGTTTACAAGATGTTTAATAAAAATACTAGATGAGGCTATAAATGGCTTGATATTCAGATAGACCTGCTAGAGATTTAGCATAACTGGATAATTTGCTGTATTAAAGAAGAAAAAAATCCAAACAAACATGTAAATTTACCATGCCTTTACTAAAAAAAGAAGTAAAACTAAATGCCTGCATGTTTGTATTGACAAAACAATGCATATTCATATATTCTGAGAATTCATTTCAGCATTTCCCGTGAGACTAGAAGTGAAAGACTAGACTGACAAATTCAGCAATTTTACAATCTCACAAACCTATTGAGATTTCATGGGGTTTTCTGCATCTCATTCTACTTAGATCAGCGCTCTTTAATTTGCTGCCAGAGAGATTTCCTGTAGAAAAAGGCATTTTCCTTTTGCTCGTTCCAGTTCCTTTGCCTTCACAAAACATTCACCTGAATTTGAAAGCTTTCCTGCTGATCTAGCATCTCTGGATCTTTCTTGCACGTATAATGCTTCTGTCCCTTAAATCCTCATCCTCACAGCTTCATCCAAATTTGTGATTCTGTTTCAACTCTCATGGCTGAGAGGGCTGGAAGTGCAGGTGAGTCTGTAAAGTCAGCGTGCTCAGTGTGAGGCAGCTGAAGAGAGAGACAAGGCAGACCTGTTGCAATTGCAGCAGTTCTGGCCAACTCACAGAACTTTCCTCCTATCTTCTTACACAGGCCCTATGATCTGCAACCAAAGAGCAGATACAAAGGTTCACACTGCCCAGCAGTTCTTCCAACCAAGAACCTTTCTGAGGGCACTGCTTTTGGGGAAAGTGATCAATGCAATAACTAATTTATTATTTTTTTTTTAATTTTCTTTTTTTTTTCCATTCTTTTAGATTCCTTCTCTCCTGAGCCTTAGAGACTTGATAAAGTGAAAAAACAGCTTGAGACACATCTCTCTTTTCTTATAGATATCAAAATCCCAAGGAAGTGCTATCAGATGGTTTTCAAGGAACAGTTTAAGGTTGCATAATGTATAATTAAAAAATAACTTGTTAGCTTGGAAAAAAAGTGTTTGCTCAGACATCACAAATTCACTTTTGGGTGGGGCGCTGAGCAATCTGCTCTAGTGGGAGGTGTCCCTGTCCATGGCAGGGGTTTGGAACTGGATGAGCTTTAAGGACACCAGCTCAAACCATTCTCTGATTCTGTGTTTTACTGGTTCAGAAATCCTCACTTGGTTGATCCTGTAAGTCTAGAAGACCAAACACCATGCGAGTGCTCACATGACTTCCCAAGGCAAACTGGATAAGAAGCTGAGGCCACACCTTGAGTGTTGTGTCAAGGCAAACTGGAGTGTTGCGTCCAGTTTGGGCACCTCAATCTCAGAGAGATCTGGAGGGGCTGGAGCCAGTGCAGAGGAGGCAACGGATCTGGGGAAGGGCCTGGGGAATAAATCTGCTGAGGAGATTGAAGGAGCTGGGAGTGTTTAGTGTGAGGAAGAGGAGGCTGAGGGGAGACTCCTCACTCTCTGCAGCCCCTGCCAGGCCATTGCAGAGAGGCTGGTGCTGGGCTCTGCTCACAGGGCACTACTGACAGAAGCAGAGGGGATGGATTCAGCTGCTCCAGGTCAGGGGCAGACTGGGCATCAGGGAAAGAGCATCCAGAGCCTGGCACAGGCTGCCCAGGGAGGGGGTTGAGTCACCAGCCCTGGATGTGTTTAAGGGTCGTTTGGATGTGGGTTTGAGGGACATGGTTCAGCGGTGAACTTTGTAGAATAGGGATGATGGTTGGACTGGATGATGCCAAGGGTCTTTTCCAACCTGAGTGATTCTATGATAAAGCAAGGTGTGTTACTCTTTGCTGAAAAGGAACCTGATTTCATGATGAGTTAAATGGAAAAAAGGCAGACAAGACATAAAGCCACTACAACGAAATGTGAACATCAAAATAAATGGCCTTTCAGTCAGGGAATATGAGTAAAAATTAATAGCTCCCAATAAGAGTGGTTTAAAATGTTGATCTGCGTGTCAAATGCTACTGAAGTTAGCCTTGAAACAGCTGCTGTCTGAGAAGGATCAAAAAGATAACTACTCATTTGTGCATATAGTTCCCAAGCTGCTGTGGTTGTGTAGCCTTTATCAGGCCTGAATTTCAGCTACAGTTAAGAATTCTGGTGCAAAGACAGGGTTTTGAGATTCCAGGCTCTGAGCAGGTGGAGGAAGAGTCTAGGAGAGAAGGAAGGGGAAAGGGAAGCCAAGAGACAGGCACGGGGGAGCCTAAATCGACACCTGGACAAAGTTTCCATCACAAGATGTAGACCGAACTGGAATCCTTTGAGACCCAAGCTATGCCTTAATCACAAATCTGTCCTTTCTTTGACATAAAATGGAAAACCTCTCCACCTGCTTGTCAGCCAGTGACAGCATTATAAGAGGATTAAAGATGAAAGGTTTTACAGTGGTTTTTAAACTGCAGATCTTACAGATTCTTTGCTATCTCTCTCATGAAGATTTTATATTTGTTCTCACTTTGTATTTCAGATCTCCTAATCTAAAATGAAAGTCACCGAGACTGAAATCTATGTTTTGCTCTTTATGCACCAAAAACACAGCAAAGAAAGCTGTCAGTGAAGATCAAACTGTGAAAACAACAAACTGCTTAGAGGGAGCAAAAAGAATGTGAGAAGACAACTCTTGCATAAGAAATAGAAATAATTAAAAAGAGCAAAGAGAACATGCCAGCAAGCAAGCAAACCAGCCTCTTATGCAAACATGGAAGTTTTCAGTTTAATTAAAAATATGTGAAAAATCTTGTTATCCTCACAGAGGAGCAGTTAATATTTCCTGAAAATGCTTCTGAAAAAAAAAAAAAAAAAGAAGAGAAAAGTGTTTTTTAAGAGATTCTGCAGCCCTTGTAATTTTCCATGGGAGTACTCATGAAGTAAAGAATTGCACAGTGTGTTAAAACTATTCACAGTGATATCAATGAGGCAGTGCAAGTTCATCTCCCTTTCCTCGGTACCTTCAACTCCTACAGAGCTCCGATGAATTTTGTGGAAGGGAGGAAGAAGGGTAAACTAAACTTTTGTTGTGCATAGAAGAGTGTTAGGACACTGCACGTCTGAGTGTGCAGATCTGTAAAGGTAGTATCTTCAAGGCAGAGGGACACAGAGCCTTGCACAGAAAAACCCTGAGGAGTTCCCCCATAGGTCACACCACAACAGCAGCTTCTCACAACACATGGAAATCCAAGAGTTCCCACTTCCACCACAAGTCAGGCTCTTTCCAGACCTGCTTATAGTCAGGTCCTTCATATATACAGGTCCTTCAAACCTGCAGGTAGCCTCAGTCAGAATGGGATTATACAAGTCTGACTAAGAGTAGAAAACCCATCAGGTGATATCACATCACCCGAGTGCTGGGTCCAATTTGGGCACCACAGCACCAGAAGGACATGGAGGGTCCAGAGAAGGGCAGGGAAGCTGGTGAGGGGTCTGGAGCCTTGTGCAGAGAGACTGAGGGAACTGGGGCTGTTTAGTCTGGAGGAGACTGAGAGGAGCCCTCACTGCTCTGCAGCTCCTGACAGGAGGGGGCAGCCAGGCTGGGCTGGGGCTCTGCTCCCCATTCACTGATGGCAGAACTCGGAACTGGCCTCAGGTTGTGTCAGGGGAGGGTTCCATTGGATATTGGGAAGAAATTCCTGGAAGAGTGGTGATGCCCTGGCACAGGCTGCCCAGGGAGGGGGTGGAGTCGCTGTCCCTGGAGGGGTTTAAAAACCAGTAGATGTGTTCACATTTAGGACCTGCTGTCTGGATGTGTTCCTGGGTGACTTGGTCTAGGTGACCCTGCTCTGGCAGGGGGGTTGGACTAGATGATCTTCTAGGTCCCTTCCAACCCCTAACATTCTGTGATTCTGTGATTCTGATCCATCCCCAGACTGCAATTCAGCTACTGGCTTTCTTAGGACTTCAAAAACAATCAGGCTACCATGGGCTGTGACTTACACCAAAAACTAGGGTTTAGAAACTTACTTCTCTTTTGGTTGTCAGAGCAAAACCTCCCCAAAACTTCCAGCAGGAAAACAGTGAGGTTACTCATCTGTGTCTCCAGGCATGTACACTGGGAATCCTAGAGCAACCGCTGAAATCTTAACCAACAATTACACTTCTATTGGAAGCCCCTGAGAGCCAGTCCCATGTTCCCATGATAAACAAATTGTAAGGAATAGAAGCTCAGCTTCTTTCTCCAATATATTATCTTATTATGTAAGTAAAGACAACAGAACATAGTTCTGCTTTCCTTCTACATTTTCAAACCAAACATACTATGCAAAACCAAAATACAACCTCTCTAGCAGCTCTGCCAGCCCAAAGCTGCCTCACGACGTGTGAATAATTCAAACTTGAAGGCTACTTTTCACTAGAAAATAGAATGTCTAGCTGAATTGGAGAGTCTGACTCCTAGACTTCTGAAAGATAATGGAGATACATGGTAAGTGCTGCTGCAGGCAAGTTGCCTTTATTTGAATTTGCTGTGAGACTAAATCAGCAGTATCAATGGAAAAAGTAGGACTCAAAAGCATAAGTCATTTAATTAACCTTTCATTCCAAAGGACTGATCCTCCATGTCAGGGATCATACAAATTGGTCCTATAGAATTTGGCACTGCTACCATCTGCTCCGTGGATGAACAGCAAGCTTCACAGTTCTCACCTTTTGGGAGCAAAAAGTTCAGATACATATAGAAAAGTGGTTTACAGACAGCTTCACATTCTGGCTGTAGTCCAGGCAAATGGCCCTTTGTAATTATCTGGGTAAGAATCCATTAGGGAGGGACTGAAAATCACAAGTTACTGTGCTGCCAGTGACCTAGAGAGGGCAGGAAAGTATTCTATTGGTGCCTTGCCTGGAACTGCAGCTGCAAAATGGACCGTGGTCAGAAAGATAAGTCACTACAAGGGACTTTTTGTGACAAAATTGAAGTTCTTTTTGCAGATGAAAGCCTAAGAAGACTCTAAGCTACCCAGTTTTGTCTTCATGTTCCTTAGCTTCTAAGCCCCACGGCTTCTACTGTCTTCAGATGTGAGATTCAGGTCACTAGTAGTGACCAAAAGAAGCTTTGGGCCAAATCACAGTTAGGGATGAGAAATTACTCCTGATGCAGGCTGGAGGAAAGGGACCTGCTGGAGAAATCAGCACTAATAAGCACTGCCAAGAAATAGCTGCAACTTAGATTTCAGAAAAGTTGACAAAGATGCATTTATAATGGAATGGATATGAATGAAAAACTATTGGCTGAAAAGAACAGGGTGTGATTTGGGGGAGCGTGGGGGGAAGAAGCAATGAGAATATTTAAAGAAAAGAATGTTTGAAGATCTTGGAACACCGGGTTTGAATCATGTTGCTTTCACTGCTGAAGTACAACTGCCTTACAGGTGAGCACAGCATCTGTGCAGCATCTGGACAGAGAAGGGCTTGCAGAGATAAGCAGAAGCTCAGCAAAGTATACTGCTGTTGTCCTGCTTGCTTCTCCACAGCCAGAACTACTGAAATTCATATACCAAGCCAGGTTTCTAACATGTTTTTCAAGTTCTCTTTTTACTCATTTCCCCGGAACTAGCACAAGATTTAAACCCCAGTCTTGTGAAGTATATATAATGTTTCTTCTTGAGGTGGGAAGCATATTCAGATCTCCCCTTCATAGCACTGCTACTGTTTGAGTATCTGCAATTCAAGTATGACTTCTACATTCACAGGAGAAAACCACTGCGGCATAATCCAAAAATGATATTGAATTCAAGTCCTTGACCAAAACTCCGATGATTTCACTAGAGCTACCTTCTCAAAAGGTGTAGCTTATTGTTTCTGGACTTCTTTCTACCAATTTCTTGCCAACTTATGTCTGCTCTCTTTTTGAGGTCCCCTAAGAAAACAACGGATAAGAAAAAGATACCAGCTTCCCAACACCAAGCTTTCACCCAACACATGAGAAGATGTTATTGTCTTGAAGGTGACAAACTATACAAAACCAGGATAATTCTCAAAAGGTATTTTCAAAGAGATTCATTAAAACCAGAAATAAATAGAGTTAAAGTGGCAGCTGTGTAGGAGATATGGTTGGCAGAAAAATCCACTCTGAAACTCTTCTAAGAGAAAGCATTCAGTAAAGCAACAACTGAATTCTACAAAGAGGTGTCCATTCTCAAACATTTCACTTTTTTTTTGGACTTTATCCATTAGACTTTCATTCCCTTCCCATATTTGCCAGGTTTTTGTTCCTCTGTGTTCCCAGACCTATTTTTCAAACCCCTTGTCAGGGATTTAGTTCCTTTGATGTGCCTAGCTTTTTTTTTCAGTCCAGACAGCTTCAGAGAGAGGCATTTTCCCAAGCTGTTACACTTCATTACCATAAAAGATAGCTTTTTGCTAGCCCACTCATCCATCCTCCCACATAGCGCCGAGATGACCAGAGCTGGTGGAGAATATGGATAGACAGATGGAGCTTCCAACTTCAGAGCAGTTATATTTGCACTAAAATTCACTTATTGTCAAACAGACCTATCGAGAAGAAAGCCTAAGCATCCTCACTCCCATTTCCTCATGAATAGCCCCGTCCAGGTGGAAGAAAGGGGGTCTTTGCCAATACTGATTGTCTCCTTTCAATCCATCTTCATCTTCAGACAATATATAACCTGATCAGGACATGCATTGGAAAACTTTGGCTGTGTGTTTGAACAAATACAGATTTTCATGACTCTTTCTGTAAGGTTCTCCTTGGATATGAGATTGTTTCTGCTGATGGATCCCACAAATCTGCTACAGCTCATTAGGAACATGCCTCCTCTAAGATACAGGGAAAACATTTTGTTCTTTAGCTAAAGAACAAAGCAAAGCAGGAAAATGCCCCAGTGTCTTTTCACCTCATTTGGACTGACCAGAATAATAACAACAGAATCAATATTAATGAATAATATAGTTTAAAAAGAGAAGAAGGGTTTCCTTTAAGGTTTCTAGTCTCTCCTGTCCCAAGGCAGGCTCAGCAGTGCCCAGCTATGTACATCCACTAAATTTTTACCTAATTTACTCTTAAAAATTGGCAGTGATGGTTGCATTGTTATGCTTAGCTTTTTTTGACTTAACAAGGTTTTTTCTCATCAGATCTCAAACTCCACTTTCATATATCAGCTCATAACACCTTGTGACTTTAGAGAATTGATCATCTTTACCTTAAGTTTAAAAGCATTTCCTACTCTGTCATGTAATCACTCCCAGTTGTAGGGGTGAGGATGTAGATTTGGGTTTTCTTCGAGTCTAACATGTCTCCTACACTTCTGCACTTGCTCTGTGTGTCTTCCCAGATGGACAGTGGAAAAGAGATGAATACGGCTGTGTCCTCTGACTGGGACTGACAGCTTTCTTAAGAGCTATTATGAACTGTAACAATAGTTTTTCCTCTTTTCATTCTCTAGCTGCCCATGATTTCCTCTATCAATTAAAATGTTCTATGCTTATCCCTTAGCAAACAATTCTGAGTCCATGAATCTCATTTGGAGTAGTTATCTCATTTGGAGTGTTTCATGTTCAAAATATGTATGAGGTGTTAATAAACTAAATAATGCAATGTCATTTTTTAAAATTTCTGATTAGGTGCTTCATATAAATAACCAATAGTGCTTAAAGTGAGAGCGTTCTCATCACTGCAAATTACATTACAATTGCAAATCCATTCATTTGGACTTCTGGCTTATCAATTAAATTTAATGAGTATACGTTAAGTAAGTTTCTTATCTTGATCGTTAGGGAAAAGCTAACATCAAAAAAAAGAAACAGTAGGAAACATCAAATCCTTGAGAAAGTAGTTTTGGTTTTGTTTCTCTTTTAAGGTAAATTCCCAGTTCTTTGTATTCAGGAAGACAAAATGGTTAAAATCCATGTTCAGGTAGCTACTGGAAGGGTTAAGGGCTCACTCCAGATATGACAACATCACAGAATCTCCTGGCAGAAGCTGTTGGGGCAAAGTTTTGGGCAACCTGTTCATATCAACTCACAGTGAAGCAGGGAGCACTGTGGCAAATTCCCAGCTTTAATACCTGCCCAGGCACTGCCTTCAGCACTGACTCATTTCTGCCACTGCTGACTCCTCTGCCCCAGGCAAATTCTCTCCAGGGAAGTTTGCCCTTGGAAAATGTTGCATCAGGCAATTTCCTGGGGAGGACTCCTGTTCCTGGAAAGGTACCAACTACTGTCCACTAACTAGTGTGGCTTTTCTAGTTAAGAATGTAGTTTTTTGAAATGGAGATAATAACATCAGCATAATCCCTAATCCCAGACAGAACAGAATGTGTTATTATAAATTGCCATATGATTTACTGCCATCCTCCTCTTGTCAATCCAGCTGCTGGGTTTTGTGCTTTTACTGAGGTGGTGAAACAGCTTCCCACTAAAATTACTGACTTGTATGGGTTTTCTTGCCTCATGGATCTGATTTCTTGTCTTAGCTTGCAGAAGTAGCATGGCATGACCTTAAAATAGTAACATTATTTCTCCTACCCACATAATGTATATTTCTTAGAAACTCTAACCCCTCTGAGCAGTCTCTTCAGGATGCAGTTGGGGTTTTGTTTGCTTTGCGTTTTTTTCCTGTCAGAAACCTACTTCCACTTGAAACCCAGCTGTAGAGCAGCTCCATAGCATTCTTGTGTTCTACCTATTTATCCTGTTCACTTGTTCTGCTTTTTCCTTACATTCTGAGTTTATGAATCAGCTTGTTTTGAAAATGAGGAAGAAATGAGTTCTTTGTACTTCAGAACCTGCAGTGCTCTGCTATGAAAGTACCACATTTTGTCTGCACTGTTACTGATGTCCACTATGAAAAGAATATAGCCAACCTGTTCACTCACCACCAAATATTTATCAACCTGTTCATTCACCACCAAACATTTGCTCTTGACACAAAGTTGGTAGGTTTCTAAATCTCTTTGTACACAGAAGGGTCCCGGTAGAGCAGCATTAGCAGAAACCTTACAGAATTGTAACATTAAAAGTCACGAAATGCTTTATAACAACATTAAAGTTCTAGCTATTACTGTCTTCATAAGATGCATGTTCTAGGTGTCACTATCTTCATAAAATGCATGTTCTCTGGAGCTGTTTCACAGTTAGATTCATGTTGCTGTTAAGGGACATTCAGGAAAACTGCCCTAAGTAATGTCTGCAGGATCCCAAATACAATAATCTTTAAGTAAAGACATTATTCTGTAACTTGTTCTGACATTTCTCTTATGAGATCAAACCATAATACTATAGTGTTTTCATATACTATCCCTTATTTAATAAAAAACAGGATAGAAAGTTGATCATGGATTAGTACTTCTATGTAAACAGATCTTGACCAAATCCACTTAATATTCTACATTCACTTTCCACCAAGACTCCTCTGATACTCTATGCCTGTGCTTGCTTCTGAGCTCTCTTGCAATGTTCTAGCCCATGTGACCCAAAGGGGCACTACATCATTGCTCAAAATCCCATCTTTTTCCTGCGTCATTTATCATAGCATGACCTAAGTTGGAAGGGACCTCAGAGATCATCTCATCCAACCTCCCTGTCATGGACAGGGATGCCTCTCAACTAGACCAGGCTACACAAGGCTCTGTCCAACCTGCCCTTGAACACCTCCAGGGAGGAGGCAGCCACAACATCTCTGGGCATTTGATTCCAAAGTCTTGCCACCCTCGTACTGAAGAATTTTTTCCTAAAATCTAATCTAAATCTATTCTCCTTCAACTTAAACCCATTTTCCCTTGTCCTGTCAGTCAACACTCTTGTAAAAAGTACCTCCTCAGCCTTCCTGTAGGTTCCCTTCAGGTATTGGAAGGCAGCTATTAGGTCCCCCCAAAGTCTTCTCTTTTCAAGACTGAACAATCCCAGCTCCCACAGCCTGTCCTCATAGCAAAGGTGCTCCAGCCTCTGGATCATCCTTGTGACCTCCTCTGAACACACTCCAACAGATCTATGTCCCTCTTATGGTGGGAACACCAGAACTGAACGCAGTATTTGAGGTGAAGTCTCACCAGAGCAGAGGGAAGGGGAGAACCCCCTCTCTTGACCTGCTGGCTACGCTTCTCTGGATACATCCCAGGATGCAGTTGGTTGCCTGGGTTGCATGAGCACTGCTGGCTCATGGTGAGCTTCTCATCATCAACACCCCCAAATCCATTTAGAAAAATAATTTTGGGAAAGCAGCTACTGCATTTTATTTTTATTATTGTGGACTAAAGAACGCTACATTTCCTCTATCACTTGTAGCTCACCATTTCTATCTGTGTTTCTTCCTTTCTCTCTTTGCTGAACATTAGGAAGAATTTTTGCTAAATACTGGGCAAAATTGATGTTCTTTCAACTACATATAAATATAGAATTATTGCTGCTTTAACAGTTGGTAGAGGTTGCCAATACTTGTAAAAAAGTTCTTCTACTTTTCCCTTTTTTTTCCCTCAACTTTATTACTGAGTTTCAGTTTTCACTCATGTGCCAAATGGCATTTTCCTTCCTAGCTGTCCTTCAGTCAGTTCCACAACCAGACCAGCAGCTCAGACTGCAGAGGCAAGTAGAAGCAGATTTTTTTATATTACTAACCAGGAACAGACAAACAACACTTCCGTCACCCAAAGATATACTGTGTTTGGAAAAAAGATCAATAACATTCCAATGGCAGAATTGTCTTGCATTTTGTGATTCACAAGCCTTAAACACATTTTGTTCAATCCCTGTGGTGCTTTTCTGAAAGAAAAGGAGGAAGAAAATGTGCAAGAAAAAGCTGTGCAAGTGAAGAGAGATCTGCCCTGTGTTGGGCAGAAGACAATGTTTATTTGGAATGAAAACTGATGTCCAGCACAGACGTGGAGTTCCAATTCTTCCCACTTTCATGACTCTGTAGGTTTCCCTACATTACTAAAGTTTGCTGAGCTGTGTGCTTGTGACTAAAAATGTCAGAAAACCAAGTATGTAATATGAAAACATTTGTACCGATGGTGCCATTTTCTGCCTGGTTGCATTCATACCTGATTTCACATATAAACCACCCTGACTTAGATGGGCATTGAATAAAGCCACTGAAAGGACCTATCGACCAATAGACACTAAACCCTCCTCAAGCTTTGAGGCAAGAGACGACCCCATAAAAGACACTACCACAATAATATATGATGGGGTATTTGAATCTCTCCTTCATTTGTTTGTAAAAAAAATAAAAATATTTGAGAATTTACAGGAGGCCCATGACTTTTTCTATATAACCTGATCATAACCTTTATAATTTTTCCCACACATAAAAACCGGTTCTATCTTTAAACTTATCCTGTTATATGTCTATAAATCCTTTTATAGAAAAAAAGGTCACTGATCTCCTCTTTAACTAGAGTGCTCCGTGACACTGAGGAGTCTGGGCTCTGTTTTCAGGTGTCTACACTGAGTGCAGCACAATTCCCTGGAAGTCAAAGCAAACCTTGCACCCAAAAGCTGCAGCATGGCTTGTATCCTCTCTGGCTCTGAATGTCTTCATAGATCCCCTACTCACTGCCAGCAAGAGGCAACCTAATAGCAATTATTTCTCCTCAGGGTCCCCAGAAAGGCCTGTACTGTGTAGCTACCTCCATAATTGTCATCGTTTAACTGCAGCCAGCACAGAGATATGTTCTTACTACTCCCAAAGAGGGATGGAGTGCAATTGGAAGGGTAAAAGTGAGAAAACTGTGGGCTGAGATAAAGACAATTTAACAGGTAAAGCAAAAGCCACACAGGCAAACAAAGCAATAGGAGAAATTCGCTGACAGGTGAGTGTTCAGCCAGCTCCTGGACAGCCAGGCTCTATCTTTATCAGTGGTTAAAACAGTGAACAAACAGCAGAACTCTGAATGTCCCCTTTCTCCCCCCAGCTTTTACTGCTGAGCATGACATCCTATGGTCGAGGGGGTCAGCTGTTACAGCTTATCGTGCACCCCCAGCCTGCTCACTACTGGGGCGAAAACAGAGAGGTTGCTGTGTGGGAGTGCTGCTCAGTGATACCTAAACCACCCCTTTTTTTCTTCAGCAGAAACACACCACAGGAGCTGCTGGGAAGTACAGGCTATCCCAGCCCAAAGCACTAGAGCAATCCCCACTGTTTTGCTGGAGAAGGGGCAGTGGTGCCAGCGCACGGCTTCTGCCCACGGGAAGAAGGCCAATGGCATCCTGGGATGCATTAGCAGAAGTGTGGCCAGCAGGGCAAGGGAGGTTCTCCTCCCCCTCTACTCTGCACTGATGAGACCCCACCTCGAGTACTGTGTCCAGTGTTGGACACCCCAGTTCAGAAAAGACAGAGATCTACTGGAGAGAGTCCAGTGCAGGCCGCCAAGATATTAGGGGAGTGGAGCATCTCCCTGCTGAGGAGAGGCTGAGAGAGCTGGGGCTCTTTAGCCTGGAGGAGAGGAGACTGAGGGGGGAACCTCATCAATGCCTATAAATATGTTAAGAGTGAGTGTAGAGAGGATGGAGCCAGACTTTTCTCAATGTCATCCAATGACAGGACGAGAGGCAATGGGTGCAAGTTGGAGCACAAGAGGTTTAAGGTCAACACAAGGAAGAACTTTTTCTCCGTAAGGATGCCAGAGCTCTGGAACAGGCTGCCCAGGGGGGTTGTGGAGTCTCCATCTCTGGAGACACTTAAGAGCTGCCTGGATCTGTTCCTGGGTGACTTGGTCTAGGTGATCCTGCTGTGGCAGGGGGGTTGGACTAGATGATCTTCTAGGTCCCTTCCAACCCCTAATATCTGTGAATCTGTGAGAATGCAGAGTGTCCCACACTTCCTTGGCCGTTCCCATTGTCTGTAATAAACCCATTGTGATCAGGAATAGACAATATCTCGACACACTAGATTAATTTTATGGAGTTACAAAATATCTCCTGATTTAACAATATGCAAATTTGATGCAGCTCTGAGATCTCAGTGATGCCCCCAGTTCAAATATCTGGGTGCTCACTGCTTACATTAGCAGTCCTTTTAGAAGGACTATGATATGCAAATTCACATTCGGATGCATCAGCCACAGATAATTAATTTGATGTTGTTTTTCTCCAACTAAATTCTTTGAGGCAGTCGAGCTATAGATTGTGGTTGCCTGTGAGAAATCTGGTTGCCAACAAGGTTGCCAATTGCAAACAAATTATAAAGGCACCTTTACCCTCCTGTTCTTTGTGCTGTCTTTAAAAAGAGTACCTGCTTAATCTGTATTTGAAGAGAGGAAATTACGGAATCAATGCTCCTCCATACTGATCTTGTGACAGTTTTACACCTCTGTTAATTACATTAGAATAACCTAAGAGATAATGTGCATTACAGTCTTTGAGAACATCTGCACACTGCCTTTTATAATCTGTCTGGAAGTCAGAGCAACCTAGATAAGCCCAATAAATTTCAAATTAGAGAGAAACTGTTATAAAGTTTTCTGACCTTCACAGTTGTAAATCCTGTTTGGTCAGGATCATGCCTATTTTGCTATCTGTCTGTCACCTGGAATCTCAGCTGTGCAGTTTGAGGCCATTTATAACTCAGGCTATTACTTCTGGAAAGAGTTTTTAGAATTTTACTCTAGACAAATAGATAATATTTTTTGTTTTAAAATAGGGTCAAATTGGAGCTCCTCTTTGTAAAAGAGTAAGGATCTGTCTAGACACACCACTGAATTAACTGCCTTTGGGAACTGCTATTCACTGCCACGTGACATGCACCTTTTCTGCCTCCTAGAGTGAGGTAGTGTTATTTTGCTTTTGACACTGCAATCTTAAAGGCATTTTAAATTTTTATTTTATTTTTTACTCTTCTATAGACATTTAAAAACTTCAGTGACTTTTCCAGCACCTTGCACCAACACAACTTAGAAGATGTCATGTTCTACTTTCTAGTTTAGCTCATACATTTATCATTCCCAGTTCTGTGATGGTGCAGATGAAATGTAGTTAGTCTAAGCCTCGTGTACTGCCCATAGCCATCACAAATGGCAAGTACCCTTACTGTAAGTCTTTCAAGACTCATCTGTGTTATAGGTAGGTTAAATTCAAACATGTCATAATCAAATAAAAAAAAATAAATTTTAAAAACCATTCCCATTTAAGAAGAGAAGTAAAATTGAATCATCTTATTTGAAATGAGTAAACCTGCCTGGAGATGCTACATTCTAAAACATAAGAAAACTACTTAAAACTTATTTTACCTTTCTTTCTTTGAAAGTCACTGAATCTGGGGGCCAGTGCTACAATCAGCACATTTTGATTTGATTGCAGAGTCAAGGTCTCAGATCCTCAGTTCAATGGGATTGAACATTGTTGCTATAAAAATCTGCTTGGTGCTTACAGTTTTTTGCCAGCTTAAAGGAGTATTTCTTGCATTAAACTTGTGTCCAAGATGATTACTAAAGAGGTATTGCTTTATGCACATGTTTCAGCCCTCCTGCCCACTTCACCTTGAATTTAAAAAAATAAAATAATATTTCAGTTCTGGCTGTTCTTTATATCAGGCAACTTACTTTACCACGTGTAACAAGCTACAATAAAGGATACAGCCCAGGATAACAACATGAAAAATGGACACAATCTGCTATTGTCTATATGAGTTGCTTGCAACAGTGCAAATACACACGGGCAAGTGAATCATAGCACATTGTACTCCTGAAAAAAAACCCAAAAAAAATACCAAAAACCAACACTAAGACACAAAATATAATGAAATAACACTGCAAACAGCAGGCCTGGGGACTGGTTTCAGAAAATGTTTTTCATGCTGGTAAAATAAATATGCTACTTCCTTAGATATGGTCTTCTAATAATGATCATAACTATGCTCTTAGCAACCTCTGGGATCGTATCAAGAGCAGGATTGGTTACTTAATCACATCACCCAGTAATGCCAATACCACCTTGGGCAGTCCCCCCCCACACAGACACTGATCCCAGCGGGTGACTTCGCCAGACATTAACAATGAACAGAGGTTTTTCATGCCCACCTGAGCTGTGTCTTTGTGGGGGCTTTCTGATATTTTTACTAGGAAAAAGGTAAAAACAAAACCAAACAAAAAAGGGCAACAATTTTTGCAATTAAAGATGCACAAAGAAAAAGACAAACACATCTGAAGGGTTACCTGAAATAAAAACTAATTCTTTGACTATACTGGGAACAGCAGTCTGCCTTGTAGAAAGGAATTCTGAGCACCTAATTTATTTTTATGCTCTCCTTTGCCAGCTAATTCAAATATTCAGTAGTCAGAGAGGAGTACACCTGGCACAAGTACACCTGACACAGGTACACCTGGCACAGGTACATCTGCAACAGCACACACTGGGAGTGGGTCAATGCCTCTCCTGAAGTCACTGCATCATAAACCAGCTGAGGTACTAAAACACTGTAACTTTTTGTCCTGGTTTGGGTGAAAACCAAGCAAATTCTGTTCGGTGATTTTACTTTTCAGCTCAGGTTTTCTAACTAGCTGTACTTTCTGGAGTTAGCAGCATGTTTTGCAGACAGTGTCTGCTTCTAGCAGTGATAACACCTCATGTTTAGAGTTACTACCAGGGATGGAATGCAGACCAAGGCCATTGCTAGAGTTTGTGTGTTGCACTGGGGGGTGCAGAAAGTGAAAGACCACACCTGCGGGGAGGAGTGGACAGGACAGGTGACCCCAAACTGACCAACGAGGTATTCCATCCCATATACGTCATATCCAGTATATAAGCTCGGGGGTCCGAAGGTTCATCCCTTATTACCCTTTTTAGCCCTTTTTTCGGCCCTTTTCATCCCTTTCGCTTCCGGTCTACCCCTTTGGCTTTGGCTCTTGTCTTCGCTCCTGAGACCCGGTGCCAGAGTCCAGCTCCTCCACAGTGTCCGTGAGGGTGACGCAATTACCATCAGGGGTGTTTGGGTTCAGTACTGGCTTTGTACATATTTGTATATATTTCATTTTCATTTTTAATTAAATTGTTCTAGTTCCTTTTTTCTAATCATTAAGTCTCTCTCCCTTATTCCTTTTCTCTCTCCTTTGGGGAGGGAGGAGGGTTAAAAGAGAGCAATCTGTTATTGGTCTGGGGTTGCCCTGACCCTAAACCGTGACACTTTTGGACATCTCAAAAGAGAAAGTCCACTTGATTTTCAGGAATTCAGTACTACTAATAAAGCAAAACCCCTAACCCCAAACCCACTGTCCTGTGTAACTTACGTTGGAAATGGCTACAGAGCCTCCAGTGAGAACAAGCCACAGCTGTAGAGTGAAGCCACTTGCACTCCATCTGCAGAAGGAAACTGGCATTTGTTTGGGAGCAAACACGGCCACAAGAGCTGAAATGTTCAGTTTCAAATGCGTACAGTTGAGGGGAACTCTCATAGTCTGTGAGGTCTGCCTTGGAAAACGAACTGTAGGCAGAAGGTGTTCGGAAGGACTCAAGTCAATGTTCTCCCAGTTGTGTGAGAACCCGTGCAAAAAGGTCCTCTGTGAACACAGTGAGGTGGTTAATATTCTGAATAAAACAGTGAAAAGTTGAAGGTTAAAGTGGGAGCAGCAGATATGGCAGAAGGTTTGCCTCGTAGGGATTTTTGTGGTGTCGTATTTTCTCTTTATGAAATACTAAGATGTTTTAAGGCATATATTGATTGAAATACTATTCCTTAAGACAGTGAATTGCTAAGTAGAACAGGTCTCGGCTCAGCAGGTGCTGATATGTGGCCTCAGATCCACACTTAAACACTCCTCAGAACCTGACTGCTTTTGGGAGACAAATTTTTGCAAGGAGCAGCAGCTCTTTATGGACACGGAGCTCTATCTGCCAGCTTAAGAGGCAGAAATCAGCAGGGGGTAAACACAGCAGCAGCAGCCACAGCAGAGGGTAGAAAATAAAGAGTGGAAGAAGTGTCAGTCACTGTGTCAGAGCCATGTAAAGGCTACTTTGCAGCCTCCCACTGCAGACACCCACGTTTCCCACGTGAACACCTGGCTCTGCAGGTATCCCGTCACTGGATGTCCCTGAGCAGAGCCTGGCTCCATCCCCTGACACCCTGTACATTATGGAGTCACCTCCCAGCCTCCTCTTCTCCCAGCTCAAGAGCTCCAGCTCCCTCAGACTCTCTTCAGCAGGGAGATTAAAGGGTGTTCTCAAACTATTCACTGAAGACTAAGAAAGGGTTTTTTTCCTGGTGGCCTAAAATTAAATCTGAATAACTGGCAACACCTTTCTTGAAAATGTTTATCGGTGTGTAACACACTTTGCAAGTTCACAGAGACATTTGAACCATTAGCTTTTCTTGTAGCTATTAGAATTTTAAGCTAACATACAGAAAATACAGTCTTAGAACAAAACCCAGAAAGTTAATGTTAGGAACACATCAGTAAAATAAACATTTGCAATGGGAAATATTTTCTTGTGTAAGCAAGTTTCAGTGAGCATGTGCACTGAAGCAGCTCTGTATGACAGTTGCATTTGTCCATTTACAGTTATTTTTATTACAGAGTTCAAAAGAATAATTATGTCACTTAAAGGTAATGGCAAATCCTCAAATTTGACAGATTCTTGTCAAATCAAATAATATACTGCATTTTTAATATATTGAATTATTAAAAGAGTTCATGCATTATTCTCTCCTATCCTGCCTCCTGCAAGCTTAAGATGTTCTTTCAGATATACTTATGTTCCAAAAAGTCTACTTCCAGTTCCTTCCATGGCTCCACACAGCTGAGGTTGTGGATCACAGCCTGCACAGAGACAGCTGAAGAAAAAGGACCTACATTCTGACCGGTTACAAGCAGACAGCAACAGAACCACAGAAAGCACATGGAAGTGATGCTGAGGACTCTACTACTGCAATCCTGTCAGCAGAACTGGATGGACAGTTCAGCAGAGCCCCGTTCCCTGCTCCTGCTGCCAGGAAGATGAGTGAGCAGTGCCCATGGCTCCCAGGAGAAGGCACCTGCCCGCCAGCTCTGGGCAGCAGCTCTGGCTGGCTCTGTCCTGCAGCACCAGAAGGGCATGGGCAGTGACTGGGCATTGGGGTAGGGTCTGTTGCTGGCTTCTCAGGCAGGTGAGCTCTACCCAGACAGTCAGGCAGAGAGCCACCATCCCCTCCAGCAGCCTGCCCAGCTCAGCAGCCACCTGCCCTCGTCCTAACCCTTCCTGCTTTGGCAAGGTGTGCCAGAAGCTGAGCGGAAGGGGGGGCTTCTGGGAGGTCAGAGAATTCCATTTGGAAGGGATTAAAGCTGATTGTGTTTTGTGTGTTCACAAAAATCTTGAGACACCACCAAGTGATTCTCTAGCCTCCTGATGGCACATCTGATTTTTAACATTAACTTGTTTGTTTTTGTTTAAATTAGACAATCATTCTTCCTCTTTTCCTTGTATCGCTATGAGACCTACATTTTTATTACATTCATCACAGCTCTTGAAAGAGACATTTTCAGTGAAAGGAGTTAAATGGTTCATTTAAAAAAATAATATTTTCAGTAAATTCCTGCTGTTCTGACGTTAAATATAATTTGGTATTAATGAATGCTATCCACAGGTGGCCAATTGCATTTGGTACCACATTAAAAAGTCACAAGCAAACATCTCTCCTTTAACCTCTCGCTATCTTGTTCTCCTCTAATCAACAGATAAGTGACTGTTTTATTACAAAGCAACTATCTAGAGCACTAATTGTTTCTCAGGCTGCGGAAGTTACTGCAGCTTTTTCTTCATCATCTTTATTTATTTTTTCTTCCCCTTTTCGCTCCCCCAGAAGAGCAGAAACCTGATATTCTGATAACTCTTCTGGAAGAGTGAATACAAGATTTTGGATGGTTCTTCAACTCTGTGCAGTAAGAGTGAAACAAAGGAGTTTGCAGTAGAGCTGTCTCCTGGCAGTCATCATTTATTCCAGCTGAATGCTAACAGCAATAATTTACTCTAACTGAATGCTAACAATCCTGTCTCGAGACACAGTGCCATTATCCTTCTACCTACTGCCTGCAGCAAAGTCAATACAGTGCTTCTAAAAATAATAATAACAACCCTTTTTTTAAAAAAAAAAAAAATGACATGCTGCAAGCTACTTTAAAGCTGTGCATTGGAAAAGGTCAGGGAATGCAGTATGTGCAGGACTAGGTACTTGCACGCTTCTGAGCCAGACTCCAACCCTGAATTCAGGCCAGTGGCCTGTGCCACTGACGTGTGTGCCCAGGTTTAGCACCCTGCTCCTCCTTCAAACCTGCCCCTGCACTCAGACCTGCCCGTGCCCTGGCCTTCTGCCACGTGCTGCCTGCTGTAGGAAGATCGACTTAAGTCCAGGAGTGCTGTAAACTGCACCCAGCTCCCTGTCTGCTGGCCTGGGAATCAGAACCTCAAAGCTCAAGTATATGCCAACTATACCAATGCGTTACTATTGATTTATTTATTTATTTTTTAATTATTACATCTTCAGATATAAATTTTCTTAGGTGCCTTTTCAGCTTTTAAGCAGTAAATTCACTGGAACAAACATACAAACTTATGACTGGATTTATACCGGTCCTCACAAAGCAGATTCTCAGTTTAAATGATGTACTTCATTACTCATTTTTAATCTCAGATATTCCTATCAATTCAGAAATAAAGACATTATGGAAACACCTGTTAGTCACCATCATTACCCAGGAAGATTCAGACTAGAGCCATACTGTAGAAAGAGTCAAACAGACCAACAAAAGGATCTTTTGACCTGAGTAAAGTAGGATTTTATGTAGCTGGTGAAGAAGCAGTTAATCCAACTGCCAGTCCGAGTCACTGGTGCTGTAGTGCAGACAGAAGACACATCACAGCTTCTTGAGTCACAGTGACCCTTAACTGACCAAATTACTTCCAGGAGGTTTCTGCCAGAAAACAAGCCATTGTGCTGTGCTCTGCCCCTGACCAAAGCTCGAGCAAAGCTTAGCTTGTATTTGCCATTCCAATTAATCTATGTCTGCTATTGCCAGTTAGCAATCTAATTTGCTTTCTGTATTACATGAGAGAGAAATACAATTGTTCTCGTGTCTTTGGAAAGCAGCGTGCTGCAGGCTAGGGTGGTAACCAGCTCATTGCCTGGTTGGCCATCCATGCAGAGTGGTCCTTGGCAGCAGGACACACCCAGCGCGGGGCTGCTGAGAAAAGAGCTAAAGTCACACAGAGAAAACGCTTCAGAAAACATTAACCATTGTCAGGAGCAATAGGAAACATCTCACCCGGGACTAAACACGGCTTTAACGTGCACAGCCAGGCGTGCAATGCCAGCTTTGCTTGCAAACTACAGATGCTTTGGAGAATTCTCTTATAATGGGGAGAAAGCAAGAGGTGGCCAAGTTGGGGCATCTTTTGTCAAGTCCTGTCTGAGCGTGAGCCAGGCAGGGAGCACCTGCTGGTGGTTGAGCATGCGCTTGCAGGGGGTTTCCCTTTAAACGTGAGTTTCTGGCCAGTAACAGGAATAAGATGTTCATACTCGATGATTAAGGTAAAGGGACTTGATGGTATATCCTAATTTGAAAATAAATAATGGTATTTTTCCTTTCCTTTTTGCTAAAGAAGTTATGTTAAACTATAGCTTCATTAGCCATATCAGTTTAAATCTGGTTTCCTGGGAAAAAAGGAGGATCAGTTTGAAAAAAATCCAGTAACTGATGTCAGGTTACTGCAAACAACAGCAACATGGTGTTACTGTAAGAATTATGTTATTATAAGAATACTTTTAATTTTATTTGTAATGACCTACCTTATGGGTAATGACATGGAACATGCAGAATATGCATAATTCCCTCTCAAGGGGCTTTATAATCTAAATTAGACAGATAATGGAGCTAAGATTTCTTATGGAGTAACAGAAAATGGTGATGGGTAAGGCTGGGGCTACAGATTAATGGAATGAAGTGGAATGGCACTGGATGTGTGTTAAGGTGCTGATTTGTGTTCTAGCTCTCCCGCAAAGTTTCTCCTGGCCTTGAGTCACTCCCCTCCTCCCCATTCTCTCCTCTAGATATAAAGGCAGTTCTTTTTCCCTTCCCACAAGTTCCTATTGAAAAGTAGTGCTTTACTTAGTTTTTCTTTCTTTTAGATTCTTGAACTCTCTGGTAACATACATCTAATAAGTTAGAAAATCTAGGGGAAAATTTCACAAGTGCAGCCCATTGCCATTTCACTTGGAATATGATTTAGGAAAACAAAACAGAAAACATTAATGAAAAAAAAAAACTAAACCTTCATATCTGCCACTTCCATTTCCTGGTGTTTCTCACTGTTCCTCCCTCCCTGTGAAAAGCCACTACAAGAACATTAGCTTCCTTTCACTAGTTAGAGCACTGGAACCTGACAGGGTGTTTTTGTGGGAGGAGGGCAAGACGCGGAGAGCTTCTGGGCTTGAAGAAAGGACTCCTGCACAATTTTTATCTGAAGCAGTGAAAACCATTTTTGTTTTTAAGTTCAACCGTCATCTTTAATTCTTCCATTTTCTTTTTTTTTTTTTTTTTTTTTTTTGGGCAGAACTTGTGCAAAGCTGCAAAACCTTTTTAAAAACATTTTTCCTTTCCCTGCCTGTGGCGAAGGGGATGGGGGGGCGGGGGGAGTTGGGTCAGTGTGTGTGTTACTGGGGGATGCAGCAGATACATGATTGGAATATTATCTAGGTACTTTTTTAACTCCAATAACATTTGCATGCCATTATACATCCAACTGGGGGTTTTGTTGTTTTTTTTTCCTTTTGATTTAATTTATTGCACTCACTTTTATTGTTTAAGTTGAAGCCATTAAATACTCCAAACTTTTTCCTTCCTGCAGCTCACTTCTACAGTAATATCTGATTTACCAGCTGCTCTGGTCACTAATACAATAAAGGTTTTGCTTAACAACAAAATTTAGTTCAGTGTTTCCTGGCTGTCTTAGATTTGTGGCAATCACTTGCAGTACCCCATTCTCTGCTGCATAAACACATTCCCTAGTGTCTAAATCATGCACACCACCATTAGTAAATTTATTATCCATAGTCAGGTCTCCCTTCATGAAATATCTGTTTCACATTTCAAGTGCATCCCAACACAAGTGTTGGTTGCTCAGAACAGGCATTAAAAGTTCCTTGCAAAGCATTTCTAGCTTTGGTTTCTGTGATTTGTTACCCAGGTGGTCTCTAGATAATAGAAATCATGGCAAGTTCTGGGAACACAGCTATTGATGCTAGAACTTGGGTATTCCCGTGCTATAGTGTTGTGAATCTTCTTTGAAACAGCTGACTGATTAGAATTTAGCTCCAGGAGTTAAATTTATTTTATTTTATATTTTATTTTATTTTATTTTATTTAGAAATAAAAGGCATTAGGTTATTTTGTTTATTTATCTGAGGTTTGGGTTTTTTATCATTTTGATGAAGGGAAATAAAAATTAAAAAAAAGAAAGAAAAAAGAGTGACAAAACATTATCCAGTACAGGTGTGAGCACCTGGGGGGCAAGATTTTAACCAGAAGAATGGAAGAGATGGTGAAGAGTTTATTCAACACTGCAGAAGAGACAATGCTCAGAAATAATAATACTCAATTTAATGCAAAACTCCTCACACAGCAGCTGCTGTCCCTTGAAGAACTCTTCAGTGAAGAGCTTCTGTAGAGTTTTTTAATAGGAAGTAGAAATTTAAAAT